>JARBDR010000780.1:2500-84701 GCA_029721355.1 Tegillarca granosa | reverse complement strand
GACGTTGTTATTTTCCAGTAATAACGTTTTCTACCGGAACTACTTTCGACCAGTTTCGAAGATTACCTTTATTCGAATTCTATGAATTCTTTGAATAGAAGTTATTTTTAAATTGTAAACAAATGGGAATGTCTTGAAGATCGGCAAATATTCCAGAAATATTTAAATACTTCAAATTTTTAAATTAAAATTTTGCAAAAAAATATTCAACTTGACATGTTCTGACATTTTTCACCAAAATATTCAAGGCTATTAAATATTTATTTATGAAATATTTTTATCTCTTTGTAATCCAGTCGCAGAGAATACCTTTTGTACACCCCTTAAAAATCCAAAGTCAAAATTTTGTTACACACCTAAACCAATTTCTAAACGCGAGTTTTCCGAATTCATGCAAAAATATCAAACAATTATAATTGTAGTCAGGTATACACTGCACATCCCCGAGAGCCACAGCCATATCTATGCTGAGTGATGCTGAATTTCAGTTACGCCACAGCATGCTTATGTCAGGTCACAGAAAGAGGCCTCAGTTTACAGCTATAGTAAGGACTGTTCTGTTCACATGTTACATATCAGTGATACACTCTCGGGTAACGTCCGGTTAATGCACCCCCTACCGCTTGTTTTACCTCCACGTCTCTGATCAGCCATTACAGCTACCACCGGTGTCATCATTAAACGAAATCCCCTCGTCTCACTCCCAGCCCATAGTTGGCAAAAAAAAAAAAAAAAAAAAAAAAAAAAAAAAAAAAATCGGTTTCAACCAAGAAAACATTAATTCCATTTCATTAGTTGGTTCCACGTTTTTTAAACACTGTTCATTCAGTTTTCTTTTGTAATGGGAAACGTATACCTGTAAGTTGACACACGTGCCTACAAACGTATGATAGTCTACGTTGTTGTTGGTAAATGTGTTGTCACGAGACATAATATAGTACCTTTTTTTCAAAGGATTTAATTGTAATATCATTATGTTGACTGAAATTAACAAGAAAATGCTAAAAATGTATCAATTTAAAACCTTTTTCAGTTTTTTACAAGACATTTTATCGGCTTTTAAGGTGACATTTAATGTTTTATTACGCCCCGACGTTGTAACATCGATTTTCTGAAAATCAGCTCATCAATTCAGAAATGTATTTCAGCTTAAAAACTGTTTAATTTAGGGTTTGTAATGATAAGAATTGAATTTCACTTTTTACGTTGTTATCGGGGTGTAACAACGAAAATTATTGATAATTATTACAAATTTTGCGTAAAACCGCTTCGCTACGCTACGCAGATTTACCCAATTTGTAATAATTTTCACGTTGTTACACCCCGATAACAACGTAAAAAGTGAAATTAAATTCTTAAATAATGTCAATAGATATTTGCTAATGAAGCTGTCAACTCTAAATAGCGTAAAATGTATTCAATTGGTTTGTTGTATGTACATTTTAGCTAAGGTGTAATTTATCTAACTAACCACAAAGCGTACTAAACAACTATCATATGACAGACTGACCGGCTGACAAAAAAACCAATAAACCAACCAACCAACGAAAGAAAAAACGAATCGATCGACGAAAAAAAAATAGATCGATGAAACAAAAACGAATCGACCGTCGAAAAAAAGGATTCAACTGACAAAACAAAAATACACAGATGAAACATTCAACGAACCGACAAATAGTTGTGAATAGTACGAACAATTTTCTTATGATAAATTGAAGGTTCAATAAGTTTAAATATTTTTCAAATTTCAGGAAAACGAGCATTGCATACTTTTATTTTTATTTCAGAATTTATTAATGCTACCAGAGTGTTTCAGTGTTTTGGATTGATAGGAGCAATTGGTGCCGCTTTGTTAATTATAATATGTATTTTTATCAGCTCCGACAGAGGAAAAAAGTTTGCTAAGAGAATTACCATGGTAACATCCTTTGTAACAGGTCAGTATATTGAAGTAAAACTATTGAAGGAACGCTGTCCTATGCAACGGTCATGATCCTTATATTAAAGTGGTCAGTTTAGGGGTGTAGGAATCAGAATTCTCGGAGAAAACCTCCGCCCTTCAGCAACAAACCTGACAGAGTTTCTCACAATAGAATCTAACCTATTGGAGGTGCAGCAATCATAAAGCGCGCGTTTTATCCACCGAGGTCCTGGTTAACAAATTTAGGTTTCAATTTCAATGTTTTTTAATTATTAAAGTCATTAGTTGTAAAATAAGTCAGATAATTAGTGACCTACAAAACAATATACTATCTATCAGGAGAGTGTCGTGTGCAAATTTGATTTTTTTAAAACAAGCATTGAAAAGGGCATATAAGAATTTTGAAATTGTTATAGTCACAGAGTCGGTAAATGTAACTGTTTTTTTTACTTAGTATCCATTTAATTTCTCTATCAAACATTAAGAAACAGTATGTAAATGTAAGTCTTAATTAGTAAGTGTTGAAATATTCTAAATTTTGAATAATACTGGATACAAAAGTTATGAATGTTTGTTGGTACAGTCTGTAAATTAATATTTGAAGGTTGGTAAAATCTCGATATAAGTAAAATAATAAACTTATACACAATATCCTCTAACTTATATCGCGCCTTAACTCCTATGTTTTTTCTTTTTTTCAGCTTTGGTCATTTTAGTAGGGATAATTAATAGAATGGTTGGACAATATCGACACGAGACCCTTACATCAAAACTCTCTTTATCAGACTCCATACGGATTCTGCACCATGGCAGGAATTGTGTTTATTAGTCCCCGTACATTAATAGCAATAGAAGAATTTATAAAGACCGGTTGTAAGTCTCTCTAGGCCCCCCTCTCTCTCTGTCTCTCGATTTTTAGACTCGCTATTGCAAGTCCTCTCTCTCCTCCTCTCTCTCTCTCTCTCTCTCTCTCTCTCTCACTAAAAAGACAGCAAGCCATTCAATACATCTACATAATTTTGAACTATTTTGAAGCAGATCGAAAGCACATTCCTAACAAGCCTATCACTAAATGCCTTCATTTTGATATCAAAACCTTCGTATCGTCAAAATAAAGAAACTGGCTATTTATAATGAACCGTTAAATACTATGTGGTTAGTCTTAATCTTAAAAATTCGTCTTGTTTATGAGCATATCCTGTATTGTGATGAAGACAGATAAAACAGCTTTATCTTTTTATCTGATGTCGAGTCTTACGTTTGAATGCGGGAAAATAAAGTTAATACCTTACATGTACCTTCCACAAAATC
The DNA here is from genome assembly GCA_029721355.1 of Tegillarca granosa. Lineage (NCBI taxonomy): Eukaryota > Metazoa > Mollusca > Bivalvia > Arcoida > Arcidae > Tegillarca > Tegillarca granosa. The sequence goes on along the minus strand of JARBDR010000780.1, from coordinate 81,469 downwards.
AAGTTTTAACACCTCAGCACCTTATAACTGTATAAATGCTACTGACAGCAATGAAATACTATTTTCATGTTATTATTGTTATTAGTATAAAAAATTAATTATTTTGTTTTGTTTTAAGGCAGAGCACCTGTTTCTGAAAACTCAAACAGTCCACCTGTTTTTGAAAACTCAGACAGCCGACCTGAACCGTCAGCACCCCCATGGGAACCTGAAATGACGCCTGTTCAAAATATACGACAACGACCAATCGTTACAATCCCATCTACTTCCGGTAACGAAAATCAAAACAAAGAATGCACAGTGTGCTTTGATGGACCAAAAGAGTTTGCTTTCATTCCTTGTGGTCACCTTGCTTGTTGTGAACGTTGTAGTAATACGATTGAAAACACTACAAAGCGATGTCCTATTTGTAATATAGACATTACTACAACTCAGAGGGTCTTTCAAACGTAATGACTGTATACATAGAAAATAGTCCCAGTTTGTTTTTTTCATGCGAATTCACTAAATGTAACACATTTTTTATAAGTGATAAATGATAATTTCGTTAACTTCTATAAAAGTCACTTGGAGTTAATCCTGGTAGGTGGGAACAATGCCACAACTACACGTCAGACAACGGAATAACCAAATATTAATAGAAATCGGGTAAACAACTTGATCGTAAACTTATATTCCTGTTTAGAACTAACCTATGCAACTTGAGGATAAATTCCACTTGACTTATTTATTACCATTTTATTGCAGACAATTTGACACAGGCGAGACTAAGCAATAACGTTATTTGGAATATATATTGATCTCTGCTCAGTGTTATGCTGATACTATTTTTAAGCTGTCTTTTCGTTTTTACAAAAAATAATAAATTTACTGATTTTTAAAAAATAAACTTACAAAAAAATAATAAATTTACTGATTTTTAAAAATAAACGTAGAATAGAATTCTTATTGTTGTTGTTGTGTGTGTGTATGTGTGTGTGCGCGCGTAACAGAGAGAGAGAGAGAGAGAGAGAGAGAGAGAGAGAGAGAGAGAGAGAGAGAGAGAGAGAATTTCATATAAGCACATTTTTCAGGTATTTGCCATGAGAAACATTTCTGATACTTCTTTTTAAAATAATCTATACTCATAGTTCATATTTCATATCATGTACACGTATTATAATGCTGTTTGGTTCAAACTTTTAAAACCGTCTTATAGAGCAAGCGCACCAGTGTTGCAGACTAAACAGCTAACTGTTTGATCCGTTTAGCTAGAACAGACCAGACAAGCAACAACGCAAGATTGCCCCTTTATTTATTAAAACGTTAGAAGTAAAACGTGATTGGCTTTGATTCTGAGAGTAAATCCATTTTTGTAGATTAGCTACATATAGAAATGATCATATCAGTATGATACAGAACCTTCAAAACCAGGTAATATTAGAAACATTATGGAGCCAAACCATTTTTTATTCTCACCATGGGTAATAACATTCTTTTCTGACGTCTGACCCATACAACTGATAGAAAAGATGAAAAGAATAGATTTCATCGTAAGAAAACTAAGTAGCAATATATGATGAAAACTTTTAGAAGAATATATCATCTAGACATGAATGTAACGGTTTCTTTCATACCTTGTTGTATTCTTGTAGTGTTGTCATGAAGCATTTTTGAATGTATTTTTGATTGCTTTCAAAAAATGCTTTATGACAGTGTGAACCCATTAAAAATATAGACAAGGTTTGGTTGACTTACATCGACACAAACTACTAGAGAAAAATACCGACCTTCGGCAAGCAAACTGACAGACTTTCTTCACTAGGATTTACCCAAGCGGGATACGAACCTATGGAAAATAGTTTTGAGGACAAACTGCATTATGATATAAGTTATAGACAACATATTTGTTTTGTTTAGCAATATTATCTTTCAACAAACAATCGGTATACCAATGGGCACAAACTGTGCACCTTTGCTTGCTGATTTGCTTTATTCATATGAATCAGAATTTTTACAGAACCTTGTCAAATCTGGAGAAAAGGCTGTCGCTAAATCATTCAACTACACATACAGATATATAGATGACGTTCTTTCTCTAAAAAATCACAAATTTGGAGAATATGTGAATGTCATCTATCCAAGTGAGCTTGAAATAAAAGACACGACAGATTTTCCATGTTCTGCTTCATATTTGGACTTATACCTCAATTATGACACCCATGAAAGGTTACATCTGAAGCTATACGACAAACGTGATGACTTCAATATTTCTATTGTCAACTTTCCGTTTCTTTGCAGTAATATCCCTGCTTCTCCTGCGTATGGTGTATATGTTTCACAGTTAATACGGTACGGTAGAGCTTGTTCCCACTATGGGGACTTTCTGCAACGAAGCAAATTACTAACAATTAAATTGTTGACACAAGGATATTGCAAGCCCAGGCTAATCAGGGCCCTTAAAAAGTTTTATGGCCGCCATCACAATATTGTTGATAAGTATGTAGTCACTGTATCCCAAATTATACTGGATTTATTTGACTTACCATAGTTCTTAGTTCCTTTCATTCTCAAAATTGACTTGCACGTGACGGGTGAAGCTAACTAGACACGAGATGCTTATCCTTCGGGAGCACCCGGCCTCACTTCCTTGATGGAACTTCACGTGTATAACATATTTTGCCAGTTTGCAAAGTTTTTGCTTTGTTTTTGTGATTGTGATGTGGACACGGACTGGTATGTTTGTTTTATTATTACTTAAAATGTTTTAATCCTTATTTCCTATTTACAATTAATTGACTTATATTAAGAGTTAACCACTAGTCTTGGTTATAGAAATCCACAACTATGTCGTATAATTGGTGTCTATTTGCAGTCTTCCTCAAAGGATGGCGCGACTAGCGATTCACTTGCAATTACAAGTATGGTGGAAAAATGTTGGTTTCGAAAATTTCAAAATCTCAAATAGAATTGAACCCGACCAAACTGAGCGACTTTATCAACGATAATTGTTTATTATACGTAAAACATATTCGTAGGTGTGAGAGATATGAAGTAAATTCAATGTACTAGTACTACAGTACTTGGTTAAAGTCTTGTTATAAATAGGTACAATCCTCTGTCTTTGTTTAAAACACGAAATTAAATTCAAAGACTGTAACAGTCCACTTGGTAAAATAGTCGGCAATGACTAGGGTGTACTTATCCCCCTTGTCGCTTCCTGGCTGTGGTCCTATTGTTTTCTACCACGATTCTCTCCCCTGGAAGTCCGACGTGGTACTGTTTTAAATTGCAGGCTTTTCTTGTCCGGACCCTTTCGAGAACAACATTTTAAACACTGTTAACAACAAAAAATTACATCATTACGTAGATTACTTGGTCAGTAGTAACAGTAACGAACTTTTTCTAACGTCTTAAGGTACCATAGGTGACCAGCTGTCTTTAACCTATTTAAGTCGGATACTACCTTCTGTTAAAATGGTGAACCAACTGCAAGCGATGACTCTTTCCTTCATCTGGTTTCCAGCGCCTATACAGTAAACCATCACGGACCTCTAGACGTAGGAACTGTGAGAAAAAAAAATCTCGTTTTCTCTACCAGATTCTGATATCTTATTCAAGTCAGCACGGTGAAGTGCATTTTTTTAAGCTCAGGAAACTTCTTCATGACGTTATCAGCTCTCTGTTTCCCTTTAATTTCAATTGTGCTTCAAAGGTGTTCTAAACATACAACTCGAAGAGGGCTCTTTTCTGGACATGTAGATGCGAGGTCAGAGTTGTCCAGACTTTTTTAAGAGCAGTTATCACACTGTCGACAGGGAATTCTGGATAGAGCATCAGCATTGGTGTGACGTTGTCCGGAAGCGTTCCAATACACCTAGTTATTTGTCCTTCAGGATTTTGAAAAATTAAGCAACCACCGCAACGATCCGTGGTCAGTCCGCACAATTAACTCATTTCCTATCAAATACTTTTACCAAGAACACAACAGCAATTCTTTTCTCCAAGTGCAATAGTTTCTTCCGGCTTTAAATAGGGACCTACTATCGTATCAATAACCCATAGTCGCTCCTATTTGTGTCAAAAACGAATCTTCGTTGAATTTCAAGATATGACTTTACTGGTGCATGAGTAAACCTCAACTGTAACACTTTAAATGAGGCCATACATTAATCAGTCCATTCAAACCTGTTTGATTTTTTCCATAAGGCGATGTAATAGACGTGCAATGTCAGGAAATGACTTTATAAACTGTCAATATTAAGACGCCAATCCAAAAAATTTCTTACGTCCGCTACATCTACTGGTTCTGGTCACTGTCGCACAGCAGATACTTTCTCTAGGTCAGGAGATATGCCGTCTTCTGACACAACATGTACCAAATACTTCACTTGTCTCTGAAAAAGGTGACATTTTTGGAGTTTGATCTTTAGTACAGCTTGTTTAAACAGTCTAGAACTTGTGAAAGTTTTCTATCTCTTTGTCTACTGTCTTGCCAAATATAATCATATCGTTTAAATAAATTAGACAAATAAGCCATTGTAGATCAGAAAACACGTTCTCCATAAGATGTCCGAACGTAGACGGTGAGTTGGCAAGGCCAAACGGTAAAACATTCCAGTGAAACAAACCTCTTTCAGTAAATGTTAATTTCTTTTTTTGTTGACCGGTCGAGCTCGACTTACCAATATCCAACCGCTAATTAAATTGTCGAAAACTACTTTGCAGCGAAGGAGTCGAGGGTATATAGGCGTCCTTCTTTTAACTTACATTATCGGTGACGCCCATCGACTGTTAGATGGTTCTATGATTTTTCTCTCTCATGCATTTAGTCAATTTCTTTATCGGCGACTATATTTTTGCAAATGGCAATCTATACGGCTTTTGACTTATAGGCGCTGTCGGTAGCGTATATATTTTATGCTGCACAATCGAAGTCCGTCCCAGATCGCTGCTTGTTCTTACAAATGCATTCTTATATTTAAACAGCATAGCAAGCAAGTAAATTGTCTTTATTTTCTGTCCCTAAATTCTTACCGCTGTCCTGATAAAAACCTTGCAAGTGTTCAGGAAGCGCTTTGTCTGTTCCGTCAACACCCCACCGCATGACAAGCTGCATATCTCATCGCACCTTGGATCATGAAAAGATTGAACATTTTCAACAGGGTAGACAAATCCAATCTCGGTTCCTTTATATGGGACAGAAATTACTTCGCAATCAGTTAATGTTCTTGCAATATACATATCTGATTTAGCCATACGAGCCTCTTTATTTGATTGGATTACCCTAACGATATTGCTTTTGCTTCTCTGTACATTTTTGCCAGCAATATTCATTTTACTTCGCCCTGGTATTAATGTCGTTTCCTTCAGGACATTTCGGTAGCTTTCTTGTTGTGGGTTTATCCGTCTGAAAGTCAGTGAGCGTCCAAAACGTTGCATGCATCGTCGAAAAATCTATTTAAAAAACAGATTATCTTAGAAAATCCATCCTGGTAAACATTTCTTTCTGCCCGAGCAACATAAATAGTCACACAAACCTTGTTTCATCTGCCAAAATGTTGTGTTCAAAAACTCTAATGGTGGCCAAATCTTTACCATTTGCTAGAGTAACCTTAAATAGTCTGTCTGTTAAAAAGGGACTTCTCGATCTTGGTATCGCATAAAATTTATCAACTGAAATAATTGTTATCGCCGCTCCAGTATCAACTTAAAAATTAACAGCAATGTCCCTGATAGATCCCGTCACGTGGATCCTTCCTTTGTATTACTGTTACATGCATCTTCAAGTCTGTCTTCAGTTTGAATTTTTGGCAAACATAAGTTATCTTTATTTCTTGATACTGATAAGGGGACTTATCATTTGGAACTGAACCCTGGTCTTGGGAACATGTTATTTGTCGTTTCCCTGCTGCTTTTGTCGGTTCTTAAAATCTATTTTAAAGTGTTCCTCTTCGCAACAAAAGTTACATCTTTTTTAGATTCAAACACTGTCGATTCATTTCCTCACGATTGTTTACATTCGTTCTTGGTTTGAATTAGTGCTCTTTTTTCTGCAATTTTCCGTCTTAGACTGTGCAACTTCATAATTTCCTCCTCTTGATAATTTGATAAAAATTACTCAAGTTCAGTGTTATCCTCATCTGGCTTGCAGACAACATTACATCTTCGTCTGTGGTGCTTATAGACGTTTTCTTCTGTTTCCATGTCGGTGAATGGCTCTAACTCTAGAGCAGCTTTAAATGCATCATCTTGGTCATTTGGTTTTGCCTGAAACACGCGTATTCTTAAATCGTTTCTGGTGAGAGCGTCTAGAAAATGACTTTTTTCCAAACCTGTTCCGTAAATGTCTTGGTACTTCAGGAAAGCAAGCACGGTAAGCCGTCTTATAGCTTGTCCAAGATCTCGTATCGATTCACCAGTTTTCCGTTCTCGCTCTCAGCTCTGTTAGATAAACTTCAGGTTATCCGCCGGGGCAAAATTGGCTATCTGATTTTTCTATCAACAAATTGTAGCTGACCGTCCCGTCTGTTGGCAAATCTCAAATCACTTATTGTGCTGTACCCCTAAGATTGCTGCTAGAAAATGTGTTTTTTATTCAGGTGTCAAACATTTTTACGCGAGCAGTATTAAAAATAAGCTTTGTAGTCTATCTATGATAACTACCTTTCATGCCGATCTGGCATATATCTTGGCTCCCCCGAACATACTCGGTGACATGTATTCCCGTCTCTTATTCTTTCATGTCTGCTGTCTTGGGACATCGTACGGTTAATAAAATTTTCCGCTCCATCGTACCCGTGCTCTGTACTTCTATGTTCTGTTGTCCGATCAGGACGGCGTCCCCTTGGTATCGTCCAAAGTCGAGATTCGACTTCTTCCAATTTTATTCCTTTGTTTTTTTTTCATATATGATTGTGCCGTCCTCTGAAGCCATTGGTTATAGTTTTAGTTTATAATCATCCGTCTTTGATTTCTCCGCTGCCGCCCAGGTAACAGTTTTCTAATTCGATCTCAAGAAAGGACGAAAAATAACAACCTAGTGATTTATATTTTCAACAAATAATTAGTTCACAGTACAAATTACAGATGATCACATTAATTCACAAGTTTACACGTAAACCGTAAATGGATCTCCATATTGTTCTCTGAACTGGTATCCACCAAATCTGCCCAGAATCCCGAGTTCCCGCACTAACACCCTTTATAAAGTACTCAACCGCGTTACCCCGTTCACAGCTAATTACCATAAAAATTACACGGCAATATTTCCGTTACAATATGAACACGCCGTTGATATACCCGACTAATATGTGTCACTTCTAAGTAATCTACCTGTCCAGCAGTTATAATTTGAAATAAAAACACGCATTGAAAAACTATTTAGATATTACTCTCAAGTACTTTAAAACAGAACATCGCATCGTAAAATATTATGTAACTTATCTATCTTTATGTACCAACAAAACCGTTTGCGTTGGTTGAAACGTACATTTATATTTAAATAAATATAAACGTCAAATTGAAGTACGTTTATCTCGCATAAACAAAAATTATCTTTAAAATTCATTTTCCATAAAGAACGAACAAAGGTAATCAACTACTTTATTAAGCTAATGTTTCATTTTTTCCAAATCGGAGTTCGACTAGTATTTCTTAGAATTCTCTGGAACAGATTTGCATCAGCTGCGAAATAAGAATATAAATGTATATAAAAAATTTATTGTGACATAATTGAACATACGCACCTTCCAATTTTTAAAACAATTTTATGATACGGCACTTCTTTGCCTTAAAATGGGATTCAAGGAAAGTCTGATAAAGGTTATCCGGAACATTTTAAATACTAGCGGATCAGCTAAAGCATCTGTATGTGTAGGGATACTGGCGTATATCTTCCACTTCACAGGATTAATTTCAGACAGATGGGTACAGGGAGAAAGTTCCTCTAACAACCACCAAGGATTATGGGAATACTGTCAGGACTCGAATGGTTATGAGTGTTGTACTTATCATATCAAAGGGTCAGGCCGCCCTGGTAAGTATTAAATCTCGTTCGGTATCATTTTACATATACTTTTATGGGATAGGTTGAAAAGTTCAGATCCTTTTCATTTTACGAAAATGTCAGCTCTGGGTCGGTGTTCGAAACGGAGTGTCGGAAAAAAACAACTTAACTTCGACAATGAATTGTCATACTGGGATCTGCATTTATTAAGATCAAAACGCTATATCGCGCTTTTTGGATAAAATATTTTATCAGAACACTTGATAATTATATCATTTTAGAGCCCATTATGATGAGTTTATACAAACATTTTATTTCTGTCCCGTGGTCGTCCAGTTCCAATAGTCTCACTGTGTATGATAGTTTTGATATTTACAATTTTCTTTGTACCTTCGCACTTTTTGATCTCTCTTTAATTATGATTTTGATTAAATGATTCATTAATGTTGCAAAGTGAAAAAATTCTTTTCGTTTTTATATCATTATTCTTTTACTTTCTTGCCATTTGTTAAATACATATTAATTAATCGAGGGACAAGTTTTCACTCCAACCCATGAAATTAATCCGCAACACAAATGATAGAACGCGCAAATAATGGCGATTAATTTATAATTAAACAAACATACCAGTCCTTGTCCATATCACAATCCCAAATACAAAGAAAAAACTTTGAAAACTGGCAAAATTAGTTATACACGTGAACTTCCATCAAGGAGGTTAGGCCAGATGCTACGGAAGGGTAAGCACCTCCTGTCTAGGTAGCTACACCCGTTACGTGCAAGTCAATTTTGAGAATGAAAGGAACAAAGAACTGTGGTAAGTCAAATATATCCAGTATAAGTTTGGATACAGTGACTACATACTTATCAACAATATTGCGATGACGGCCATAAAACTTTTTAAGGGCCTTGATTAGCCTAGGCTTGCAATATCCTTGTGTCAACAATTTAATTTTAAGCTATTTGCTTCGTTGCAGAAAGTCCCCATAGTGGGAGGATTAGGATTCAAAATACCTACAAAGTAAAGAACATCGGGTTTGGTATCTTTGAGAATAAAACTCACATTGTTGGTTTTTGTTAAAGTGTGACAAAGAACAAACTACCAGCTATTGAATGCCTTGTCGTAACCGCTGAGATGATTATTTTTGTTCATGAGAAATTAGAAAATGTCACAACCCTAGAAGCATATCAGATAGGTTATTAAATATTATATTTATTTTTTCTAACTTTCAGAATACATACAGATCACAATTGTGTTTATGATTTTCGGGATTTTAGCTGCAACAGTCGCTCTTATAGCATCATGTAAAATGTTAGCATCAGAAATTTCCAGAATTCCAAAATGTGGCTTTTCTACAGTTTTTTACATATTAGCAGGTAAAAAATCTTAGCCTGTGTCTTACAAATAAAGTGATGTTTGTTTTTTGTTTTAATGCCTATTAAGAATATCGCTGGCTTCATCTCTCCTGACCACTGATTTAAGCGAGACATTAGAATGTTGCATTTGTAGCTAAATAATAGACTGATTCAAATAAACATTGCATGGATTTGAAAAGTAAGACAATATAAGCTTATATTTACAATAACACCCGCTTTCCGTCTATGAAAGCTATTTCTCAACATTATCGAAAATTTGCTTCATACGGCTATGAAAACGTATGTTTGACCTTTTTGAACCTATCCAACAGTACCGCGTAATCACCTATACGTCACAGACCCATACACGACAAGTAAGTTCCTACACTTCCGAACTTATCAATGACGTCATCATTTATGGAGATGCGATAGACGGGTTCATAGATGCACTAAAACAAACGGAGGTAGTAAATTAACAAAAATAAAATGCACTATTAGTTTTAAGTCCACATAGCAGATTAGATGTAAGAAAAAAATTGTAAATATAAGAAATGACATTGTTTTGGGGACACTTCATGCTAGTACCGGTATAATACCGGGTGTTCCGGGTACAAATTCGCTCCTAATGCAATTTGTACCCGGAACACCCGGTATCATATTAGCATTCAGTGCCCCCAAAACAATGACATTTCTTAAATGAAACATAAAGACAGTAGACTACTAGTCTGATGTCACGAAACAATACAAACCAATGAAACAACAGCCAACGGTTTACAATACAATGCCATGAAAGAAACGGGCAACAGCCTACGATTCTGACGTCACGGAACAATGCAACTCCAGAAAGTACTATATACTTTACATATATATTTTGCATATTTACTACCCGGTATCATAGACAACAACCAAAGGGGCTGACGTCACGAAACAATACGAACCAATGAAAGAAACATACAACAGACAGTTGGGCTGACGTAACAAAACAAGACAAATCCATGAAAGGAACAGAAACAGACAATGGGCTGACGTCACAAAACAATACAAACCTATGAAAGAAACATACAACAGACGGTTGGGCTGACGTCACGGAATAATACAAACCAATGAAAGAAACAGACAACAACTAACGGGTTTGACGTCACTAAACAATATAATGCCATGAAAGAAACAGATGGATCTGACTTCATCGTAAATAAATAAATAAATAAATAAATAAATAAATAAATAAATAAATAAATAAATAAATAAATAATATGACGGAAGGCAAAGTCTATGCAGAGAGCGCATCAAGTTGTTTGATGTACATTTTTGCCAATAATAATAGTTTTTTTTTTATTTTGTTTATATTTATAAATATATTATTACTATAGTATTTGTATATTTTTCTTTTTTCGCGAATAATTTAGCAAATAACGCGTTAATTTTGAACTTAACCGCGTTCATAATTTGAACTTTAACATGTTAATTGTTATTTTTATCGCATTATACCGTAAAATTTACGCGTTAGTTTTAATATACAGTATATAAATACCGCCAATGATATGGATGGCCAGTTATAAAAATAATTTTATTAACGCGTCACTTTTGTTTTTTACGCGTTAATTTTTTATACAGAATATCTCTCAATTTTACACGTATATTTAAGCAAATAATGCTTTAATTGATCGTGTTAAACTGTAAGATTTACGCGTTAGTTTACATATACAATATATTTATACCGCCAGTAATATGAATGGCCTCTCGTATATTGGTGCTGCTAAATTCTATCCTGGGTGTTGATTATAATGTTATAGTAAATAATACATTTGTAATAAACATAAAATAGATAAAATTTATATAAATGAATAAATAAATAATAAATAAATAAATAAATAAATAGATAAATACATTCAATAGGATTCTAAACCATACGAGTTTGTGTCCTGAGTCATTATGATGTAATGATGACGTCACATTCCCGCAATAATCAAAACAATCTTCACTAGATACAGACCGACAAAAGATTTCTATAAATTGTTTGGAAATACATTTTAGATCTCTAATTTAAACTCGTTCATGTAATAAATAAAATACAAACATACCACTCCCTGTCCAAATCACAAACACAAACATACCAGTCCTTGTCCAAAACACAAACACAAACATAGCAGTCCCTGTCCGAATCACAAACACAAACATACCAGTTCCTGTCCTAATCACAAACACAAACATACCAGTAGCTGTCCATATCACAAACACAAACATACCAGTACCTGTCCATATCACAAACACAAACAAACTAGTACCTGTCCAAATCACTAACACAAACATACCAGTCCCTGTCCAAATCACAAACACAAACATACCAGTCCCTGTCCAAATCACAAACACAAACAAACTAGTACCTGTCCAAATCACTAACACAAACATACCAGTCCCTGTCCAAATCACAAACACAAACATACCAGTCCCTGTCCAAATCACAAACACAAACTTACCAGTACCTGTCCAAATCACAAACACAAACATACCAGTCCCTGTCCAAATCACAAACACAAACATACCAATACCTGTCCAAATCACAAACACAAACATACCACTCCCTGTCCAAATCACAAACACAAACATAACAGTCCCTGTCCAAATCACAAACACAAACATACCAGTACCTGTCCAAATCACAAACACAAACATACCAGTCCCTGTCCAAATCACAAACACAAACATACCAGTACCTGTCCAAATCACAAACACAAACATACCAGTACCTGTCCATATCACAAACACAAACATAACAATCCCTGTCCAAATCACAAACACAAACATACCACTCCCTGTCCAAATCACAAACACAAACATACCAGTCCCTGTCCAAATCACAAACACAAACATACCAGTACCTGTCCAAATCACAAACACAAGCATACCAGTCCTTGTCCAAATCACAAACACAAACATACCAGTCCTTGTCCAAATCATAAACACAAACATACCACTCCCTGTCCAAATCACAAACACAAACATACCAGTCCTTGTCCAAATCATAAACACAAACATACCACTCCCTGTCCAAATCACAAACACAAACATAACAGTCCTTGTCCAAATCATAAACACAAACATACCAGTACCTGTCCAAATCACAAACACAAGCATACCAGTCCCTGTCCAAATCACAAACACAAACATACCAGTACCTGTCCAAATCACAAACACAAGCATACCAGTCCTTGTCCAAATCACAAACACAAACATACCAGTCCTTGTCCAAATCATAAACACAAACATACCACTCCCTGTCCAAATCACAAACACAAGCATACCAGTCCTTGTCCAAATCATAAACACAAACATACCACTCCCTGTCCAAATCACAAACACAAGCATACCAGTCCCTGTCCAAATCACAAACACAAACTTACCACTCCCTGTCCAAATCACAAACACAAGCATACCAGTCCTTGTCCAAATCACAATCCCAAAAACACAAACATACCAGTCCTTATCAAAATCACATCCCAAAAACACAAACATACCAGTCCTTATCTAAATCACATCCCAAAAACACAAACATACCAGTCCTTATCCAAATCACAATCCCCAAAACATAGACATATAATCCTTATCCAAATCACAATCCCAAAAGCTCAAACATACCAGTCCTTTTCCAAATCACAATACCTAAAAAACAAATAAAAACTTTGAAAGCTGGCAAATTTAGTAATACACATGAACTTCCATTTGTAGTAACTGATTGATTAATGGTTATATTTGTTTAATATTATAACACCTTACAATTTGTGACATTATCTTAGACACAGTAGCTTTACAGATCAGAAACATTGATCATCTTATTAGCTAAACACGTGAATAATTATTTTTGCCAAATTTAGGAAATTATCGTGTAAAAATTAAGAGTCGATGCGGTAGATCATATGATTAAAGTGTTAATTTTGGGTTTGTAATTTTTTATCATCTCTGAACAGTTAAAACACGACCATAAGCAGTTTAATCGTCCACTTATGTTAAATTCATGACGATCTCATTTTCATCCTTAGACTTTCATCATCTATGACGTCATATATTTAGGATCTGCCAAATTCTTTTGTCGGCAAGATTGACACTCGTCATAAATCGTTTGTTTTCGTAACATTTTTATAAACAAATCAATGATGTTAGCTTTTGTAAATCTGATATCAAGAGCTATTTTTGATAGTCTTGACATTGGCATTTCTGCAAATAATTGTAAATAAGCGAATTTGAAAAAAATATCACTGATTTTTCACTTCCGTTTTTCCCAAACGACCAAGGAAATGACGTCATTTGCAGGCAAGGAAAAAAACCCTGGGGACTACTCATGTTCAACTGCAAATCCATAACCCATTATAAATGCATTTTTAAATTTTTTTTATTTCAAATTTCAGAACATTGTACATAAAATAATTTACTCCATATTGTTTTTTTTTTCTATTTTCAGCATCTTGTTTACTAATAGCAGCACTTATATATGGCACACAGTATCAGTACCATGATTTAACAAAGGGCAATAATCTCCATGTATCGTTTGGTCTGACAGTGGTAGCCATGTGTTTATATTTAATAGCTGCATTACTTATAATGTGCTGCTTTTTAGATGGAGTTTAGACGTTGCTATTTTGAGACTTCAAAATGAATAAAATTATCACTACTTGTGATGGAAATGCGAGTTCTAATATATTTTTTCAAAACAAAACTTGCCGATTCATCTCTGATTTCATTGATAATTCTTTGAGGGGAGAAAGACCGTGTAGATCTTGTACGGGTTGGGTTGCTATATTAAGGCATCTTCAACCACTATTTTATGGATTTTTCTATCTAGAATGCAAGAAACAACTATCTACATTCAAAATGTTCAAAAATATCCGAATTTGCTAAAATGGAGCTTCAAATTAGAATGATATTTGGTACGAAAATCAGTGCATTACACCCACTTTGCAGAAAATTGATTTAAAAAACTGTATTGTGTATTGTAACACGTGAGTAATATTTTGATGAATTTATGTACATAAAAAATCAAGACATGCGACTATCACTTAAACTGTCTGTGGTGTAATAAGAGCATTGATATTTGGTTTACAAAATATTTCTGTTGTTCTGCATTATGCCATTTTTGTTTACTTACGTCATGCTTCTTCAGGTACTAAATACTTAATAAAAAGTATATATATATATATATATATATATATATATATATATATATATATATATATATATATATATATATATATATATCACGTGCTTAAAACATGGTATTTTAATAAAATAAATTATAACCAGTTTATTTATCTTAAAAGAATTGCTTTGTAGCCCTGTAAAAGCATACAGTGTGTGTGTGTGTGTGTGTGTGTGTGTATTTAAATTTTTGTACATGATGCCATTTAACAGCAATTCAGCTTGGTTGGATTATGACTTTTTAGTCCTTACATTTGACAATGGTATCGTTGACAAAGTGGTCTAAAGCCTACTCACGGAATAAAACGTCTCCCATCGCCTTGGGTTCGAACCCCGCCTTGCTTATTCTTAGTATGGAGACAGAATTTGGAATGCCTGTATTTAAATTTCTTGTATTTTCTGAGGGCACTTGAATGGTGGATATTTTCTTTAGTTCGCAAATGAATAATCTTCAAGAGTATGAAAAAATGATTATTTATTGTTATTGTTTCAAATCATGAACGGCAAATTGCACTCCCTTCAGCAAATATATAAGCAAGAGGAATATGAAATCAAAAGAATAAACTGTCAGGCTGAACTTTTTTTGAAGTTCCCATTTTGTTAGAATGTATAAACTACACTTCGAAACTAGAAACTAGTGCTGGTACAAAGTCGTGAGTTTTAGACTCACGGGTACAAGTATTATACTAGAAGAACACAATTTCAGAGACAAGTATACAACGAAAATTGACTACACACTTTTTAAGTAATTAAAATATTAATTACGTTTTTTACATAGCATCCGCTTTTTGTGACGAGACAATTCTTATTAAATCTTTGCGCAATATATACTGTAGTTTCATGAAAAACGATCTGTCGATGTGAATCTGAGCTCATGGTTCAAGAGTATCGTGTGGTCGAGCCCAAGTCGAACTGAAAATTACATGTTAAGCAAAGCCCTTTTTTCTTTTACCATTTTTCAAATAAAAAAGTATTTTAAGTAAAAAAAATGTACAGGTGATCTATAACAGAAACCCAGCTTTATATAAATCTCACCTTTCCATTAAAACCTATCTTTAGTGTCCAATTGCTTCATAGTTAAACTGAAATAATATCTATACAGAGATAATTTTTCTATACATGTATTTGTCCACATTACTTAGGTCCTTTACTTTGTCACTGTGTACGTTTTTCTTACGTGGTTCAACCTAAATAGTTCAGAAGCAAGAATGAAAATGCCGTAAACTGTGTTCACTCACTGGAAAATAAGGCCTAGTGGTTTTGGTACTTTTGCAGATTCTAAACTATCAAACTTATTTTTCAACTAGAGGTACTTATTACGCAACCGCCTCCGTGACCAAGGGGAACGGTCCGCTACGAGATAGAAAAAAGGGTTCGAAACCCGATTTGTTTGTAAAAAAAACTTTAAAATTAGAAATACTGCTTCCTCGTCTGGTGCTCAACATTAAGAGAACAGAGAATCAACTGGTTTACCTGGTGACTTGGAAAGTGGTCTGCTTTTCTGCGGCGCACTGACTCTGTGAGCACGTTAAAAAAGCCCGAGTGTTCGCTTGTACAAGGCAGACCATAAAAATAAAACATTCGCAAATCTCAGCCATTAACGATCTTGTTCCGAGATTAATTTATCAAGATACATAAAACTTGCTCTCGTCGCAAATAGCTGAGAAGTTGATGTGATGTGTACATACTTAAGCATCTAACCATTTGTAATCAAAAGGTAAAGACTCATTCTAGAACATGTCCGACCCTACCGTTTGGTCTACCAAAATGTTGGTCCAAGTGTTTAACCTGATATTTTTCTATTAAAAGTTTTGACCGTGTTTGAGTTCCGGTTTCGCCGCTGCATTTTCCCTTTTATCTGTTACATATATAGAAGATTTGTAAACCATTATTTCTAGTTATAAATCTTAAGTTTTAAACATACTGACGCGGTTCGATAAATTTACAGTTTAGATCTTTATATAAAGTCGTTATATATTATCTAAATATCTTTAAATATGTATGAGTACCGTTCTTTTGTTTAATGATAATGCCGGTACAAAATATATTTCGACTACAAAATGAAGAAATGTGGGGTTTATTCTATTGAATTTTAATCTTACCATAAAATAATTTTACTTAATAATGTTTTAGAATTAATTTTGAAATTCATCTTATCGACATCATACCAAAACATTAATATTTTTTTAAATAAAAAAATAAATAATCATAAAAAATGACGAGATAAATAAAACAACAAACACCTATGGGGAGCCTCAACACTAAATTTACATATAATTAAAACGGGTATAGCTTGTTTTGTTTTAGCCTTAGAGATAAATACACGGAACAAATATTCAGAGTTTATTACATATTTTCAACGACTTTCTATATTCAAATTTATATAGGAAGCGGAAAAGGAAATTAACATGGGATTCGGCACGAGGCTGTTAAGTTCACCTCCCACCACGAAAGTGATAATTTTTAGTAATTTGATGGGGAGTGTGTTACTTACCATTGGTTTGTTTACAATGTATTGGCTAAAACTAGACACCACGGGAAGACAGGGTTTGTGGTACTTCTGCCAAAATTCTTCATTTTATGACTGCTGTGCTACTCTACAAGACTATGTCAACAACACAAACCAGACAATACCAGGTAGGTAGAAATAAATAAATAATAAATAAATAAATAAATAAATATAAAAATAAATAAATGAATAAATAAATATATTAATAAATGAATAAATAAACGAATATATAAATTTCAACAAATTGAACCATTTGAAAAATGTTATAATTAGCACTATAAAAATTCATAGGCAAGACAATTTTTATAGTTATACAACTTGTACAACCTTCAACTTTAGTTGCTTCATCTGTGTAGACTGATTAATAAATATGGAAAAAATCCGTGACATTTCCACTCTTAGGCCTTTACGAATGAAGTGGAGTATTGGTGTTTTCTAAGCATCAGTCAAAATTGTTTCACTTTTATCATGGGGGTCAGTTCATGGATGGGGCAGGAAAAACTAGAGTGCCAGGAGAAAACCACTGACTTTCCGTAAGCTTACTAAAAAACTTTCGCACATACGCTCTACAGAACGGCTGTTATGACTATCCACTATGTGTATCAGTCGGATCTGATAAAAAATGTCCCCAATTGTGTTTAAAGCGTTGAGATGTTTTACACAGTGTTTAATGATTCAACTTACATACATCTTTAGTTTAAAATTATAAAAATAATAAAACCTCTTTTTTACGCTTTCTTATGAATATATATATATATAGATGTG
The DNA here is from genome assembly GCA_029721355.1 of Tegillarca granosa. Taxonomy (NCBI): domain Eukaryota; kingdom Metazoa; phylum Mollusca; class Bivalvia; order Arcoida; family Arcidae; genus Tegillarca; species Tegillarca granosa. Next base: position 63,662 of record JARBDR010000780.1, on the reverse strand, counting down.
GTATTGCAATTGGTTATTTGTGGTGTAAAATAATACTTTTAAATTTTTAATTGTTTGTATGTATAAATCACTGATTTTAGATGGATGAGGTCCCTTTTATGGTACTGTAACCACAAAACTGGACATTTACTCCAGCGTCCGTCAAAAGTAGAGGAATTTATAATCACTCCCATCCAAACATGTGTATTATTTGGCCTGTCTGGAAGTTTCTTTCGTTCTTTTGTCGTGATTTTTCCCCCGCTATCAAGGATTGGCGTTCTAATTTGCGAGGCTCTTGTCATGTCCATGTTGTTTTTTTTATGGTAGATAACAATACGAAACAAAATAAATTCAATACGGATTAACAAGATGGATACATAAATAAAGAGCACTTATTTTGAAATCCTAAATTCTGGTCATTTTAAATTGTTACCAAACCTGAGGTGTGGTTGCTTACGTTTTGGTAACCTTAACATAATGTTATGTTTAAAACCATCATTAATCTTATTGCTCTTTCACAAGAAAGAGAGATTATGAATGATTATAAATCGGTTTTGTTGTCTGCCAGTTTTAAACAGTTCGTAAGAACGCCATAGTTGTCTTTTATGGTGATAAAATGAATTCATATACTGCATAAGCATTTATTTTGGTTGTGTATTAATATTGACGCTTTTGGCATTAAATTAATTTCCGGCAATATTAATACACTTCAACATTAATTTTAGCTCACCTGTCTAAGATGAAACAATGGCAAGGCCAATATTAATACCCGCGTTATGTTTGAGGCCCTTGGGAGCGCCAAAATTAAACACGCTTAAATAAATACTTATATAGTATCATTATTGTTTTATATAAGACAGCTATGTCGTTCCATACAAACCACACTACGTACCTGTAATGAGTCGGAATCGAACACGGGTTGCGAAAGACACAAGAGTTTTTTTTTCAAAAATATCCAAAAATTACGGAAGACGAGAGTGTCACCAAAAAAAAAAAAAAAAAAAAAAAAAAAAAAAAAAAAAAAAAAAAAAAAAAATTAATTGGTGCGCACAGGTTAGCAACTTGTGCGCACGAGTTACTAACCGGTGCGCAAAGGTTGCTATCTTGTGTGCTCAATTTGCTAACTTGTGCGCATGGGTACTTTGAACATGCATATTAGACTAGTTACACGGGAATTTCATCGTTTCTCGCCGGGTATGGTCAATAAAGGAGAGTAAGTGTTTTTTTTCCGTAATGCTAAGTATAATTATTAATAAACCTGTATTTTGAGCAGAGTAGTTAGTAGCACTTTACCAAACAACTATAAATGTAGTTAGCAACTCGTGCGCTCAAGTTGTGAAACTCGAACGCTAAAGTTATTAAACTCGTGCGCACCGGTTAGTAATTCGTGCGCACAAGTTCCATAATACGAACTTGTGCGCGCAGGTTAGCAACTTGTGCGCATCAGTTATATTTTTTTATTTTTGATGACCCTTCTCGTCTTCCGTAAAAAATATATAATATAAACTAAAAACAAAATTATACATAAGTTCTAGTTTTGCACAATATCCGACAGTTTGTTTTGCGTTGAGCAGTTGGATGTTCCATTAACCAATATTTTCTCCTCTTCATTTGTGTCAATCAGATAACAAAATGTAATTTTTCATTTGTCATTCGACTAGTAAAGTACTCAACAGACTTGTCACGTTTTTGTACACAAAGGACGCATTAAGAACAATTTACCAGTCGAATAACATACATGGTTGATGTCTTCGATCTGATTGGTTGAAAACAAATGTGGAAAAAATGTTGTTTATTGGAAGAGCCAATTGTTGAATGGAAAACACCCAATCAAATATGGCTAACAACAAATTGGGTAACTTTTATTTAACATTTCTATTTCAGCATTTATACTGGCAACCAGAGCGTTTGAGATTATGGGCTTTATATCAATGTTTATAACGAATTTCACATTGTTCGCTCCACTTGGAAAACCGTCACTAGTGGCGAAAAAAGGTTTCCGGATTTTATTGAAAGCTATTCATTTTCTGACAGGTGAGTTAACCGGCGTTTAACCAGTGGTGGTTTACCTGGACATTGTCTTTAAATCAAAGCTGCTATCGGTTAGAGCTCGGTGGTCTACCTGGAGACTGTCTTAAATCAAAGCCAGTGTCGGTTAGAGCTGGGTGGTTTACCTGGACATTGTCTTTAAATCAAAGCTGGTATCGGTTAGAGCTCGGTGGTTTACCTGGAGACTGTCTTTAAATCAAAGCCAGTATCTGTAAGAGCTGGGTGGTTTACCTGGACATTGTCTTTAAATCAAAGCTGGTATCGGTTAGAGCTCGGTGGTTTACCTGGAGACTGTCTTTAAATTAAAGTCAGTATCGGTTAGAGCTGAGTGGTTTACCTGGAGACTGTCTTTAAATCAAAGCCAGTATCGGTTGGAGCTGAGTGGTTTACCTGGTGACTGTCTTTAAATCAAAGTCAGTATCGGTTTGAGCTGAGTGGTTTACCTGGAGACTGTCTTTAAATCAAAGCCAGTATCGGTTGGAGCTGAGTGGTTTACCTGGAGACTGTCTTTAAATCAAAGTCAGTATCTGTTAGAGCTCGGTGGTTAACCTTGAGACTGTCTTTAAATCAAAGCCAGTATCTGTTGGAGCTGAGTGGTTTACCTGGAGACTGTCTTTAAATCAAAGTCAGTATCGGTTGGAGCTGAGTGGTTTACCTGGAGACTGTCTTTAAATCAAAGCCAGTATCGGTTGGAGCTGAGTGGTTTACCTGGAGACTGTCTTTAAATCAAAGTCAGTATCTGTTAGAGCTCGGTGGTTTACCTTGAGACTGTCTTTAAATCAAAGCCAGTATCTGTTGGAGCTGAGTGGTTTACCTGGAGACTGTCTTTAAATCAAAGTCAGTATCTGTTGGAGCTGAGTGGTTTACCTGGAGACTGTCTTTAAATCAAAGTCAGTATCGGTTGGAGCTGAGTGGTTTACCTGGAGACTGTCTTTAAATCAAAGTCAGTATCGGTTGGAGCCGAGTGGTTTACCTTGAGACTGTCTTTAAATTAAAGCCAGTATCTGTTGGAGCTGAGCGGTTTACCTGGAGACTGTCTTTAAATCAAAGTCAGTATCGGTTGGAGCTGAGTGGTTTACCTGGAGACTGTCTTTAAATCAAAGCCAGTATCGGTTGGAGCTGAGTGGTTTACCTGGAGACTGTCTTTAAATCAAAGTCAGTATCTGTTAGAGCTCGGTGGTTTACCTTGAGACTGTCTTTAAATCAAAGTCAGTATCTGTTGGAGCTGAGTGGTTTACCTGGAGACTGTCTTTAAATCAAAGCCAGTATCGGTTGGAGCTGAGTGGTTTACCTGGAGACTGTCTTTAAATCAAAGTCAGTATCGGTTGGAGCTGAGTGGTTTACCTGGAGACTGTCTTTAAATCAAAGCCAGTATCGGTTGGAGCTGAGTGGTTTACCTGGAGACTCTCTTTAAATCAAAGTCAGTATCTGTTAGAGCTCGGTGGTTTACCTGGAGATTGTCTTTAAATCAAAGTCAGTATCGGTTGGAGCTGAGTGGTTTACCTGGAGACTGTCTTTAAATCAAAGCCAGTATCGGTTGGAGCCGAGTGGTTTACCTGGAGACTCTCTTTAAATCAAAGTCAGTATCTGTTAGAGCTCGGTGGTTTACCTGGAGATTGTCTTTAAATCAAAGTCAGTATCGGTTGGAGCTGAGTGGTTTACCTGGAGACTCTCTTTAAATCAAAGTCAGTATCGGTTAGAGCTCGGTGGTTTACCTGGACATTGTCTTTAAATCAAAGTCAGTATCGGTTAGAGCTCGGTGGCCTACCTGGACATTGTCTTTAAATCAAAGTCAGTATCGGTTAGAGCTCGGTGGCCTACCTGGAGACTGTCTTTAAATCAAAGCCAGTGTCGGTAAGAGCTGGGTGGTTTACCTGGACATTGTCTTTAAATCAAAGTCAGTATCTGTTAGAGCTCGGTGGTTTACCTAGAGATTGTCTTTAAATCAAAGCCAGTATCGGTTAGAGCTCGGTGGTTTACCTGGACATTGTCATTAATTCAAAGCTGGTATCGGTTAGAGCTCGGTGGTTTACCTGGAGACTGTCTTTAAATAAAAGCCAGTATCGGTAAGAGCTCGGTAGTTCTATAATCGTTGTTTTAATGCTTTAATTGTGTGTCATGTTTTCTTTGTTTGTTCGTTGTGGCGGGTTCTTGATTTCGTTCGCATTCTTGGCTTAGTTCGAAGTGATATTTTATGTTTTTGTTATAGCCTGTTCACAGTTTCCATTGATTTTGTGTATTAAGAGTTTCGTTCATTTTGGTTTATTCATGGTTTCAATCATAACTTGTTAAATGATTCGTTCGTTTTTGATGTAATCATTTTTTAATTCGATGTTCAAGATTTCGTTGTAGCGTGCTTATGATTTTGTTTGTTGTGTGAAGTTTTCATGGTTTTGCTCAATATGACGTATCATTGTGCTTTTGAAGTGCTGGCGTGATATGGTTTTTTGTTGTTGTTTTGGGCGTGTTCATTGTTTCGTTTGATATGGTGTTTATAATTTTATTTGTTTTGGCGTGTCCTCTATTTCGTTGATGTGGCCTGTTCACGGTTTTCTTTGATATGATGTTTTTAGGGTCTCTTTGTTTTGACGTGTGCATGTGTTTGTTTAATATTATATGTTTATTCGATACAGCGTATTCAGGATTTTGTTTGTTTTGATCTGTTATGATTTCGTTCGTTGTGGCGTGCACCTTGCACCCGTTGTTTGTTCTGGCTTGTACATGGCACTGGTGGTTATGGCATGTTTATGGTGTGGTTCAATGTGGTGTGTGCATGGCATCGTCCTTTATGATGTGCGCATGATGTCAGTGGTTGTGCCGTGTATGGTTCGTTGCCCAGTGTACATGTTATGGTTCAATGTGGCGCGTGTATGCTGTGGTTAGTTGTGGCATGTGTATGGTATTGTTCTTGTAGCCTGTTATTGGTGTGGATCGTTGTGGCGTTTGCATGATGTGGCTCTTTGTGGTGTATGTATGATAAATTATGATGTGGCGTGGGCTCGCAGTGGTACTTGTGGCGTATGCATGTTATGGTTCATTGTTGCATGACGTGGTTCATCGTGTCGTGTATGTGGTTCTCTGTGGTGCACGTAAAACGTCTTTCTTTGAGGCTTGTAAATGGTGTCATTAGTTGCGGCTTGTGTATAGTTAGTTTCGTTAAAGTGTGTTCATTTAAAAACACTATTAGTAATGTTAAGAGTACAAACCGTACATCGATTTTAAGAAGTTGCAAACTTTTATTTTCCTGCTTGGAAGAGTTTGTTCTCATGCCAGAGGTGCGTGTAATTTTGTTTCAATTGAAAAATATAAGACACATACTTAGGTTGCAGAATTTATCACGAGTAGTCTCTCCTTAGCTATTACCAAAGGTGATGGTTTCTGAAAACTTTCTGCTTGGCTTACATAGAGCGTAGAGTTTTGAAATTTTAATTTAATACCTAAATATATGAACAATTTCTTTCAAAACGAGAACACACACACACACACACACACACACACACACACACACACACACACATAAATACTAGTAGTAAATATTAAATATTTAGAATAAGATGCATTTTTAAAATGGGCTAATTATTATAATGTGAACAGTTGTCCTCGGTAACTCACTATTACCTGCTCCAAAACTACCGATCTTTACTAGGAATCAGTAAATATTTTTTACAAAACTTGTCATATTGCCAATTAGGTCTTAAGATCTCGTCACGTGACCATAGTAAATTTGCGAATTTCTGATACAAGAACAACCCTACATTAAAAACTTTAACTAGACAACATTTATAAAAATAAATAATTTATTTATTTTTCTTTTTTTTCAGGTATGAATATCGCAATAGGCGTTATCATTTACGGAGCAGACTACACAAACCACAACCTTACTAAATATTACAATCTTCACGCTTCTTTTGGATTGTGTGTAGCGGCCTCGTTTTTCTTTATCTTTTCCGGTGTTATTCTTATTTGTGTTGATATAAGCGACGATTTAGATGACTAGATTTCGAAGTCCAAATAGAACCAGACGGATAAAGATAGCAACTTACAAGTTATTGTTAATACTTTTGTCTGTTTTATCAAAATGCGAAAAATGCGATATTTTTTATGGAAGTGAATTATTAACTTTACTAAAAGTAAAGTTTTTGCTGTCATTGCAATTGTATCCCTAATAATTCAATTTAAACTCCAAAAAAGACGAGAACATTTTATTGTGAAAAAGTCAATCCCTTTACCAACAAAGTTCAAACCGGAAACTCCAAAGCTATGTTATCTAAAGAAAACGGAAAATGCATTGCAACTGCCAATATTTAATTATGGTCATATTCGGTCTTAATTTTGAATTTGACAGTATCACACTTTTTGCAATGCCTCTTGAAATATACGGCACAGAGGTGACACAAAAATATTTTTAATTCGCGTGCTCACGCGAAAACTACCGCGTGCTCAAGCGAAAGCTCACGCAAATGCTGTCATGGTGCGTGCGTGTTTACGCGAAAGCTACCGCGTGATCACATAAATGTTATTGCGTGCTCACGTGCTTACACGAAAAACTTTAATTTATTTTACGTAAGCACGCAAAAACCTTCACGCGAGCACGCAAAATCTTTCTCTTGAGCACACCGTATAAAAAAGTTTTTCGTTTCTCCTCTTTGACGCCGTAGCAATCCCTTGAGTACAATGTAATTTGTTTACATTTACAATTTACAATTTTTTATGAAAAAAAATTGTAACAGTTTTTTTCAGCTGTTGAAAATGCTTTATTCCGTTGAAATTAATGCTGAAAGTTTGAAGCTGATTGACAGTTTGACTCCGCGTCCAATTTACGACTGTTAAGAAGGAAAAATAATGAACGTTAGTAGTTCAATTATAGCTATATAGATTACAATAGATATTACATTTTTATAATAAAATTCAAACAACGGTAATTGATAAAGGAATTTGTTAACATTCCAGTTGTTCTAGTAATTTGGACTAAAGGCTGCCGTTATTGGTTACAACTTTGCATTTCTAATTGCAATAGATCATAATTCAGTTGTTGAAGCTCCCTGATCAAAAGTTTCAGTGTGTAACAATGACATTGTCTACAAGTCAATCAGCGAATTGAAAATTAAAAAAATTATTCTTTTTTTCTATAGAAAAACTCTCGCAGGTGCGGTAAATACCGTTTGTAAACAGTTATATATGCATATTAAAAGATGTGTAATTTGTTTTTCCTTAACTAATAATTTTACCGAATTACCCATGATATCTTTCTCTATCAAAATGAACAAAAGTGACGAAAACAAATAATTTTTTTGAATTCGTCCATTTTGAAAAAAAAAAAATTGACTCCCTTAGTCGTAAAAGCTGACCTTAAAATATGTTTATTATTATTTTTTATTATTATTATTATTATTATTATTATTATTATTATTATTATTATGTTATTGTGTTTGAAATAAACTAAGACCAGCTTTTGCAAAGTTGAATAAAAATCCTCAAGTTTTATTAACAGGTAATTTTAGAAAGAATTTCTTATAGGAAATTAAAAAGAAAAACTTTTAGGAATATAATACTTTCAATATTTGGGAAAAAAACAAGAGCCCAATTATATTATCTTTTTCAAACTTTTAAAGAATACAACCTAAACTGAACTAAAACAAAAAATTGTTTGCGCACTTTTTTATGATAACTTATGCTTTGTTTGTTTATTTTAAATGTGTAACATATTATGGCACATTTTTTATTAAAATATGGATTTAAATTATTAAATAAAATTTGCTTTTAATAATATCTAGTTATTATTTAATCAATAACAAACAAGAAATTATCTTGAAGGCACCAGTTTCACAAACATTCCTTCATTAAGATTTTCCTTAACTTAAAATTAGCAAATTTTGGCAATTTCTTTAAAATTTTATAAAAAGCATTTATGATTAACTAAATATAGATGTTAAAATATTAACAATTAACGTTATTATTTAAGTTTCAAATTTGCAAGATTTAAGTTAAGGATAATCTTAGTTAAGAAATAATTGTGAAACCGGAGCCAGGGATAAGAAACGAACTTTAGATTGTTTAAAGGTAGAGTAGGTTTAACACACTAATTTTCAAAAAATCTTATTTTTGGATTTTCCCCGGGAAATACCTTTATTTTAAATTCACTAGTTTGACGACGATAACCTGTATGTGATCTCCCAGACTGTGGTAGAAGGCCAAAGGTTTGCAGTTTTTATCTATCATATTTATCACATGAATTTTCATCCGAATTCAAACTGACATCATATCTAATTTTAACCACTTCAGACGGTCTAAAGAACAGTTGAAATACAGCCAGACAGACCTGCATATTTTGGACAATGGTACCTCATTGTACGGATTGCAATAATCTTTACACGGAATTGTTTGTGGTTTGAAGATAAACCTAAAATCGGTATATATTTAATCGATATTATGTAAGAATTTGTTTTCACACGTTGTGGGTGTACCTAGCCTGACAGGAGGTGCTTCCTGGTCTAACTTCCCTGGTGGAAGTTTACGTGTTCAAACTTAATTAGTGATTTTTTAAGTCTTTAACTCTTTGCTATTGAATTTTTAATTTGGATGTGGACCGGTATGTTTGATTTACAAATCCCCCAAAAATAGAAGTTAAATAATTTATCCAAATTGGCATAACACAACATACAAAACAATAAAAAAATAAAGGAAAAATATAAACGGCTCTAGATAATCACGAAAAATGATGTCCCTAAGTTCAAATTCTCGACTTCCGGTTATCGCCAAAAAAAGACAAAGCGTCTTTTTATACAGCCATTTTCTTCTTTTTCTTTTTTTTTTTTTTAAAAAAAATAGTTTAAAAATAAAACAGTGCCTAACACTTTGTACGGCATTTATCATTTTGTTACTGCATTAAAAAAGATATATTTCACAATTAGTGAATTTTGTTTTTTAAATTTATGTATTAAAGGAATAACTTGTGTTTTTAACAAGTTTATTGAGTCAAAACATGAAAATGCTGTGTAAACTTCTACGAGCGTTATGAAAAAAAATGTGGGCACCGTTTTATATGTTATGACTCAATAAACTTGTGAAAAACACAAGTTATTCCTTAAAATTTAATTTTAAACACTTATATATATATCTATTTTATATCAATAATGAAATGATGGAAAATATTTAACTGATAAATCACATATTTTCACAGCAGTGAAATACATATATTTTCACCGGTGAAAAAATATGTATTTCACTCCGAATTCCTTCACGTGCAATTTAGAGGGGTTTTTAGTTAGAGTTACTCCCCTTTTTATTATTGCGAACGGGTGCCCTGTACTTGTTTCTCGTCACACTTAGGTCCCGCAGTTTTTTCCGAATTGCGTCAACCATTACACGAGCGAATAATAGTGTACCTTGTCAATGTTGTTTATTATCGTCAACAACGGTCACATTTGTACGTTGACGGCGCAATCCATTGTTTTAATTAACCAAACATGTCAGATATAAAAACAATTCAAACAGTGATAAAAAATAAATAGAACATTTAACAGTGAAGTTTGAATATGAATTTTATTTTGTCTCGTGAAGTGAGAAAATCTATATTTTCATGAAAATATTGATTTTCTCATTCCACTCGACGAAATAAATTTCATATTTATACTTCACTGTTAAATGTCCTCTATATATATATCGTTATCCTAATTTTTGATCCACATTTCAAAAGTGAAAGTAAAGATTCCCGGATTTGTTTTAAGGTAGAACAGATTGACCAATCAGAACGTTTTTCGTGATTCAGCACGGGATGACGATTGCCATTCTAAGTGTGAAATGGCGATTGATACCAGGGACGGTCTCCGTTTTACTCGTGTTATATAGTTTAGAGACAACGACGGCAGTTCCGATATGCACCATTTTGTAGAGGAATGAATGAAGGTTTGAGATAGATTCATTTATTATTTTTATTGTCTATCAATAAATAGAAAAAAACGACCGAACCGGGGTAGGTCAAAAATTAGGATAACGAAAGTTGAACACCTTGTCATGTTAGGGTCAAGGGATTTAATATTTTTAAAAATATCGAAACAAGCGCCTGTGATATATATATATATATATATATATATATATATATATATATATATATATATATATATTTGTGTGTGTGTGTGTGTGTGTGTGTGTGTGTGTGTGTGTGTATTGCCGGCTGTCTATATATTCTAGTTGCCTCGTGTAAAAATAAAAATAGTATTCTTTGTATAACTTGGTTCATTGTTTGATAATCCTGATAGCCGAAAGGTCTAAAATGCACGCTTATGGATCAGATTTCGTCTCACCAAATAATCTCGCATAGCACTCGGACAGATCCTTGTGTCAGAAAGTTTGTAAATTCAATTTTTGAATTTAAATGGTTTTCTTGGGTATTACTGTTTCACTTGTCAAAAAAATTGTCCGCTGTGATATGATAAATGATAGAATCTTGTCTTGGGGAATGTAAAGCCATTACTCAACTCTTGTCTTGTTTGTCTTGTTCTGTCTTGTCTTATTCTTGATTCATTTTAATTTTGTCTTGGATTTAAAATTTTGTCTCAGTACAGAATATGTAAGTTAATTGTTCTAAGGCGCTGAAGAAATGACCACAACCTTTTTATCCTATCCATTCTATGAACTAATGAAAACATGCTCCTTAATTTTTGCATCGTCAAAGTCAGTAGTCTGTCCAACAAATTTGCGGGATTGTGTTGACTACGCACCAACACGGTTTGCTGGTTATTATGCTGTTTTACTTCGCATCAGCAATTTACATATATGTTCCATCTTGTACTAGCGTACACTCGGGACAACTCTTTGTTCAGGCGTTATTTAACCGAGACAGCATGCCGCAGACAAGCATACAACTCACTCAGTCAGATAATCCCGGTGCCGGCTAAACCAGACGATACTCTGTTTCCCAGATGCTGAGCGCCAGACTAGGAATCGGTTTCACAAATTCAAATTCTATGTATGACCCTGCCCGGGGTTCGAACTACAAATGTCCTGCGCTTGAGGCGGCTGCTTTACCACTGGGCCTTAAGCAAGGCTGTACACCAACAAGAGATAACTTTAACTCGGCGCCATAAGTTAAAATGCCAATTAACATCAAACCGGAAAATGAATTCAATAAGACATACTTACGTAAATTCCATTAAAATCTTAGCATCAGATGAAAGCTTCAGCTTTATAAATATATATATATATATATATATATATATATATATATATATATATATATATATATATATATATATATATATATATATATATATAATTATGATTCCCCACCCAAAGGTGGGGAATCATATTGTTTTCGTTCTGTTTCTTCTTCTTCTTTTTCTTCTTCTTCTTCTTCTTATTATTATTATTTTTATAAATTTTTTTTCTTCCTTAAAATTGTCCGGTGCAGAACTCGGAAACGGTGTGATGGGTTTCGATGAAATTTGGTACCAACAATCTGCCATCTTGGTAGATATGGATAAATGATCAAATTGTTTTCTATCTCGACGGCTCAGCGGTCGGTGCGTGTAAATTGCGTAATTTAATTCCAAACATCTTTCTGCCAAATACGTACAAAGATAGATAACTCTTACAGAATCTTCTTCTTTCTTATTCAGTTTCTCAGATATATGATCGCCCGATAAAAATGGTTAATCTGAATTAATGTATAAAGTTAAGCACTAAACAAAAATGATTGAATGTTAATGAACTACATGTTAATTAAGTGACTAACCTCTTTCTTACATACATAATTTGTTCTTAATAAATTCTCAGTTACTATGTAGTAAATTGTTAAAAATTTATCAAATTTTTTATCAGCACTGCCAAACAAGTTAAACACATCATTCATTCTCGTTCAAAATTTTAGGATAGGTTCCTGCACCATTAAAGTTTTACATCCATGGGTATTTATTGGGTGAGGGACAGGAAGATGGGGTCTTAAAAACAAAAATCACCAATTTTTCCTTAAACACTTTGCGGTGTGCTATAAAACCATATATAGGGCTTTGTCATAACTCATAAACTAACGAGATCCCCATCCCTAAAGTATATATTTTCTGGTTCGTAATGATAAAATGAAAAGAATGACACTAATCAAAGACACCTAATGTCCTTTCCCACTGAAGGGTAGGGCTGGGTGGTGCTAAGTTAATTTTAAACTATTGAAATCCCCACCCCTAATTTATGTATTTTCTGGTTCCTTATGAAAAGTTGAATAGAGTGATATTAATAAAGGGCACCTAAGGTCATTTCCCACTGTGGGTGGTGCTATGTACTTGTATAGCTTTTAAATAGTTAAAATCCTTTCCACTCATCTGTATATTTTCTTGTTCATTATGGACTTTTGAAAAGAGTGATAAAAACCTCCAGGAAATCATTTTAAAGAGAGGGTAGGGGTGGGAAGCCAGAATTCTTAACACCCACCCTCAGTCAAGAAACACTATCTTATGGCATACTTGATTTCATTTCTTAAGGCAAGTTTACAGGATTAAATTCCTATTCAAAGAATTGTAAACAAATTCAATAGCATTATTACATGTTTTGATATGGATAATTGCTTTAATCTCTTTGTCAATTATCCATTAATATGTAGGTTATGGCTACTTCACAGTCATGACACACTTCAATCAAATTTGTTGGTTAAACACCTCACAGTTCGTGAAATAGATTTGCTATCAATCAAAGTTGAATACCTGTCCAATCAAAATACACCAGCTAATAGAATTGCCAATTTAATGGATAGGACCTATGTCAGAAGACAGAACGCATGATTCTGATCTATTAAACTTGTATAATTTACATACATTTCGAATTATAAATTTATACATGCAGATTCGGACTCCCGTGATCAATTGGTTTCTTTTAACAAAAAACATTGTTGCAACAATGGGGTATGAGGGAATGAAAATGTATATTAAAATGAATACTGCTCGAATTATAATTGTACAATTCGATGTTAACTTTAAATTTACTTGTCTTTCGCCCTTTCTCTTGGTCAGCTTTCGATTACTAGTAATGGATACCATCAATCCATCTCGAGATCAGTACATCAGCAGTTGTATATTTTAGACAATATATAGATTATGGATGGTGGGGAATCATACGTAACTGGTATCCCAGTTACAATCTCTAGTTATTATCATTATTATTAACTTTTTTTGTTATTGACATAACAAGTATTTATCGTATTCTTGTTTTCAAAACTCTTGGTTGTCATAGTAGTTACGTATCTGGGACCAGTTTTGACAATCATTCAACTTAATTAGGCTATATCAACTGAAATATTTCCACTTTTTATTTCATTGATATTTAAAAAAAGAGAGTTTATGAGACATTATTTTGTTTTGTTCAACAGAACTACACTTAACAATTTCAATATTACAGAAGATTTTCAATTTTATCTATAGAATGTCTTAAAAATTGACATTGAAATATTGTGAAATTTGAGTTAAGTACAAGTACAATCAATTGAGTGAATGGTTGTGAAACTAGGGTCAGAATTTGTGGCCTAATTCAACAGGGATATATATATATATATATATATATATATATATATATATATATATATATAAGGTTTTTGAAAACTCATTCCACACACACACAAACACACACCCACACACACACACATATATATATATATATGTGTGTGTGTGTGGTGTGTGTGTGTGTGTGTAATGAGTTTTCAAAAACCTTTAAGGTGGCCTAAATTTGATATGATTACGTCAATCAAAAAAGGATGGGTGTCACCAGATAAAATCAAAGTAACACCTACCTTCTATTAGGTATAAAATCAAGATTTAACAATTTTACAGCATTTTTGAGTAAAAGTAACTCGTTTTACAACGGTAGCAAATTTTTAAAATTCATTTTTGAAGATGGGATTTTCAGACGCAAAACTTGTCCAGAAAATTGCCTTATTCCTATTTCCATTGTCATGTTTATTGGAGGTTATAGGATTAGCTAGTCCGTACTGGATATCAGTTTCAGAAACTATCCAAGGCCAGACATTGAGTCTTAATTTCGGTATATGGAAATCTTGTGCCCTTTCCATGTGCGGAGACATTACCAATGCTCCAGGTAAGACGTATAGAAATATAGCTTTCCTAAAACACAATTATTTGTTAAGTTATTCCTATATTTGGTTTATGGAATATTTATCTTATTTATTTATTTATTTATTTATTTTGCGTCTTTTAACTCGTTGTGTTATTTGTTTTTCCGACCAATACCGTAATGTTGACGTCAAATATCTCTCATTATACGAATTTCAACGAAATTTCAATTACAGAAATAAGTAAATCTTTCAATATTTTTTACATTGAAACTGACTACATGTACATAAATATTTATATACTGTATTAGTATTTTAAGTAGTAAATTTTACAATGCGGTGATATAAATAAATAATCCATTTTTGACTAGTTCCACTTTTCTGCTCATTAATCTAAAATTCTGGAGTTTCGTAACCCATGTTTGTCTGATGTTTTTTCCTGTCTAATTTTGATACATTGTCTTATTATAGATGGACACATTCTTATGTTTTTTTTTTTACTTTATGAAGTTTGTCATGCTCCGATATCCTGTCTCCTGTGTTTTGTTATTTCGATATGTTTTCATTATTGTTGCAGGTTGGCTAAATGGTGTCAGAGCCTTAGAAATTTTGGGAATGCTGGCTGTAATAGTTGCTTCTGTGTTCACTGCACTTTCTATATTTATGTCATCCGAATCAATGCAGAGAATGGGCAAAATAATTGCTGTGATATCGGGATTTGTTGCAGGTAACATATATATATATATATATATATATATATATATATATATATATATATATATATATATATATATATATATATATATATATATATAATCTTAAACGTTTTAAGTTCTGGACAAAGAAGATGTGTCACCTTAAAGTACGTTAGAATATTCTAAAAACCCTACAAAATCTACCTACGGATCAAAGCGCCACTCGTCGCCTGAAACCGTATATATTACGGATAGCATATGAAAGTATGTCGGTTCTCATAGAAAAGGTCGTCGGTTTTCTCCAAGCACAAGTTCTCGCCACTAACCCTGAACTGACCAATATGAGTGAAAAACTTTTGAATAGGGCTTAACATAATATTACTCCTTTCTACTCCGTTAATAGTAGGAACATGTATCATGTTTAGAATAAAAAATCATTAATCTGATCTACTTTGTTATCTAATACGTTTAGGGCCTCGGAGGCCGAGCGGTCGAACAGTGCCTTTAACAGCCTAGGTATGAATCCGGGCAGATCCAAATGTGAGAACCAGTTCGCTTGCCAAAAATCATTGGCTTTCTCCTGGCAAAACATTTCCCTAAGACAGTCCCGGACCGACCGCCTCGATATAAGTTATAAAATATTTACTGGGGGTTTAACAACTCCATGAATCACTTCCAATCTAATTCATATGTTTGTTGCGTTTTTATTGTTTTTTTCGGCAAATTACAAATTTTTGGATACCGCCTTGGTTCGAACCCAACTCGGGCAGATCTTATTGTGAGAAAGTTTGTCAGATACCTTGTGGAAGGTTGGTAATTGGTACCCATCTCTCAACATATTAAAAGACATGCGTTTTAATACGCAATATGTTTATAATACAAATTAATCGAAATTAAACCGATTATTTATTTTAATTTATTAAGGTTAATGCCATTTTTTTGTGATAAAAATAAACGTAGTTTGATAGTATGCTAATTAAAAATTGATAATTTACTTAAAGTAACCGATAATGAGAAGTATCCGTTCTCTTAGGTGTAACATTTTTAAGGGGCTCTGTGCCCAGGTGATCTAAACCGTGCTCAAAGAGCCTCTTACCGCATAGGTTCGAATCCTGTTCGGGAAAATCTTGGCGTGCATGAAAAAGTTTGTTAGTTCGCGGTTGTTTTCTTTGGGCTCTCTGGTTTCCTCCAACATTTCAGAACTGATTGCCTCGATATTAGTGAAAGATTATTAACTGGGGCGTAAAACATCAATAATCCACTCCCATTAGCCATTACATTCATCTGAGTGACGTCAGTTATTTTTATTAAGTTTATAAAATACCTTATGATCTCTGAAACATTTAATATTTTTACTCATTTAAACAGTTCGTTTATACCAGTTAACACTACTTAAAACAAAAATACAAATTTAGATCTAATTTTTATATCTATAGCTGTCTTCATCCTCATTGGAGTGATCATTTTTACTGCTAAATTGACGGATTTAGACACATCAGGTGGCATCATAGACTTAATACATTACCTATCCTGGGCGTTTGGAATGTGCATAGCAGCAGCCATTTTATCCGGAATTGGAGGAATACTCTCGATCCTTGCTCTATGTTTATAAATAATTAAAGTCAGATGAATAAAAAAAAACTTTTATACCTGAATGGGTGTGTATTGGATGATCAAAATACTTGGAACAAAACATGAACAAAAAACTTAGCAATGTTGTGTAATAACGACATGAAGTGAATTTTTGAAACTATAAAACAAATTATATAAAAAAAATTCAATAGATATCATCGTCAACAGAAATATATATACATGTATATATTTTTCTGATTTTTTAAAAAAAGAAAAAAAAATTATTTTCTAAAAGTATTTGGTACTTTTTTTAAATTTAAATGTATCATATCCAGGGATATATCATTTTTCTGTAATGCTTTTAACTTTTAAATAATTGGGATGGTTTTTATCTTAAGAACTTTGAACGACAGTTTGAGGTATGTTTGATAACTGTCAAAAGTTGTACATTAGACATAGAAATTTGTTTTTATCTAATCAGGGGGTGTATTTTATCTTGTCGTTCGGACTTGTTTATCTAATCAGGGGGTGTGTTTTATCTTGTCGTGCGGACTTGTTTATTTCACGTCTTCATCTTATTTGGTGTTCGGTTTTGTTATATAAACCATTTTATGTTGTAAGTTTTTAGTTAATTATTTATTGTCTTTATTTTTTTCCTTTCTTTACCGATTTTTCTTTTGTCAGCAATTATTTTAAATATTCATTATTATTATTTATTATTTATTATATCAGAATTTATGCCGAACTTGACCTGGTTAGTTAAATTTAAGAAGCAAAAACCAATTAGTTGTCGAAAATAAGGTTTTTGTTATTAAATTTTCTGTTAATGAAAATGCATACAATTACAGTTTTAAAAATACAATTTTAGAAAACTTTTGATTGAAAACCATTTTTATTAACCAATTAGGTTGAGAAAAACAGACTTTTGAACAGCTGGGTTCAGAGAATTTCTTTTACATCCAATTACATAGCATAAAGGTTTTACAACAGATTGTGTTGACTACGCACCAACACGGTTTGCTGGTTATTATGCTGTTTTACTTCGCATCAGCAATTTACATATATGTTCCATCTTGTACTAGCGTACACTCGGGACAACTCTTTGTTCAGGCGTTATTTAACCGAGACAGCATGCCGCAGACAAGCATACAACTCACTCAGTCAGATAATCCCGGTGCCGGCTAAACCAGACGATACTCTGTTTCCCAGATGCTGAGCGCCAGACTAGGAATCGGTTTCACAAATTCAAATTCTATGTATGACCCTGCCCGGGGTTCGAACTACAAATGTCCTGCGCTTGAGGCGGCTGCTTTACCACTGGGCCTTAAGCAAGGCTGTACACCAACAAGAGATAACTTTAACTCGGCGCCATAAGTTAAAATGCCAATTAACATCAAACCGGAAAATGAATTCAATAAGACATACTTACGTAAATTCCATTAAAATCTTAGCATCAGATGAAAGCTTCAGCTTTATAAATATATATATATATATATATATATATATATATATATATATATATATATATATATATATATATATATATATATATAATTATGATTCCCCACCCAAAGGTGGGGAATCATATTGTTTTCGTTCTGTTTCTTCTTCTTCTTTTTCTTCTTCTTCTTCTTATTATTATTATTATTTTTATAAATTTTTTTTCTTCCTTAAAATTGTCCGGTGCAGAACTCGGAAACGGTGTGATGGGTTTCGATGAAATTTGGTACCAACAATCTGCCATCTTGGTAGATATGGATAAATGATCAAATTGTTTTCTATCTCGACGGCTCAGCGGTCGGTGCGTGTAAATTGCGTAATTTAATTCCAAACATCTTTCTGCCAAATACGTACAAAGATAGATAACTCTTACAGAATCTTCTTCTTTCTTATTCAGTTTCTCAGATATATGATCGCCCGATAAAAATGGTTAATCTGAATTAATGTATAAAGTTAAGCACTAAACAAAAATGATTGAATGTTAATGAACTACATGTTAATTAAGTGACTAACCTCTTTCTTACATACATAATTTGTTCTTAATAAATTCTCAGTTACTATGTATTAAATTGTTAAAAATATATCAAATTTTTTATCAGCACTGCCAAACAAGTTAAACACATCATTCATTCTCGTTCAAAATTTTAGGATAGGTTCCTGCACCATTAAAGTTTTACATCCATGGGTATTTATTGGGTGAGGGACAGGAAGATGGGGTCTTAAAAACAAAAATCACCAATTTTTCCTTAAACACTTTGCGGTGTGCTATAAAACCATATATAGGGCTTTGTCATAACTCATAAACTAACGAGATCCCCATCCCTAAAGTATATATTTTCTGGTTCGTAATGATAAAATGAAAAGAATGACACTAATCAAAGACACCTAATGTCCTTTCCCACTGAAGGGTAGGGCTGGGTGGTGCTAAGTTAATTTTAAACTATTGAAATCCCCACCCCTAATTTATGTATTTTCTGGTTCCTTATGAAAAGTTGAATAGAGTGATATTAATAAAGGGCACCTAAGGTCATTTCCCACTGTGGGTGGTGCTATGTACATGTATAGCTTTTAAATAGTTAAAATCCTTTCCACTCATCTGTATATTTTCTTGTTCATTATGGACTTTTGAAAAGAGTGATAAAAACCTCCAGGAAATCATTTTAAAGAGAGGGTAGGGGTGGGAAGCCAGAATTCTTAACACCCACCCTCAGTCAAGAAACACTATCTTATGGCATACTTGATTTCATTTCTTAAGGCAAGTTTACAGGATTAAATTCCTATTCAAAGAATTGTAAACAAATTCAATAGCATTATTACATGTTTTGATATGGATAATTGCTTTAATCTCTTTGTCAATTATCCATTAATATGTAGGTTATGGCTACTTCACAGTCATGACACACTTCAATCAAATTTGTTGGTTAAACACCTCACAGTTCGTGAAATAGATTTGCTATCAATCAAAGTTGAATACCTGTCCAATCAAAATACACCAGCTAATAGAATTGCCAATTTAATGGATAGGACCTATGTCAGAAGACAGAACGCATGATTCTGATCTATTAAACTTGTATAATTTACATACATTTCGAATTATAAATTTATACATGCAGATTCGGACTCCCGTGATCAATTGGTTTCTTTTAACAAAAAACATTGTTGCAACAATGGGGTATGAGGGAATGAAAATGTATATTAAAATGAATACTGCTCGAATTATAATTGTACAATTCGATGTTAACTTTAAATTTACTTGTCTTTCGCCCTTTCTCTTGGTCAGCTTTCGATTACTAGTAATGGATACCATCAATCCATCTCGAGATCAGTACATCAGCAGTTGTATATTTTAGACAATATATAGATTATGGATGGTGGGGAATCATACGTAACTGGTATCCCAGTTACAATCTCTAGTTATTATCATTATTATTAACTTTTTTTGTTATTGACATAACAAGTATTTATCGTATTCTTGTTTTCAAAACTCTTGGTTGTCATAGTAGTTACGTATCTGGGACCAGTTTGACAATCATTCAACTTAATTAGGCTATATCAACTGAAATATTTCCACTTTTTATTTCATTGATATTTAAAAAAAGAGAGTTTATGAGACATTATTTTGTTTTGTTCAACAGAACTACACTTAACAATTTCAATATTACAGAAGATTTTCAATTTTATCTATAGAATGTCTTAAAAATTGACATTGAAATATTGTGAAATTTGAGTTAAGTACAAGTACAATCAATTGAGTGAATGGTTGTGAAACTAGGGTCAGAATTTGTGGCCTAATTCAACAGGGATATATATATATATATATATATATATATATATATATATATATATATATATATATATATATATATATATATAAGGTTTTTGAAAACTCATTCCACACACACACAAACACACAACCACACACACACACACATATATATATATATGTGTGTGTGTGTGTGTGTGTGTGTGTAATGAGTTTTCAAAAACCTTTTAAGGTGGCCTAAATTTGATATGATTACGTCAATCAAAAAAGGATGGGTGTCACCAGATAAAATCAAAGTAACACCTACCTTCTATTAGGTATAAAATCAAGATTTAACAATTTTACAGCATTTTTGAGTAAAAGTAACTCGTTTTACAACGGTAGCAAATTTTTAAAATTCATTTTTGAAGATGGGATTTTCAGACGCAAAACTTGTCCAGAAAATTGCCTTATTCCTATTTCCATTGTCATGTTTATTGGAGGTTATAGGATTAGCTAGTCCGTACTGGATATCAGTTTCAGAAACTATCCAAGGCCAGACATTGAGTCTTAATTTCGGTATATGGAAATCTTGTGCCCTTTCCATGTGCGGAGACATTACCAATGCTCCAGGTAAGACGTATAGAAATATAGCTTTCCTAAAACACAATTATTTGTTAAGTTATTCCTATATTTGGTTTATGGAATATTTATCTTATTTATTTATTTATTTATTTATTTTGCGTCTTTTAACTCGTTGTGTTATTTGTTTTTCCGACCAATACCGTAATGTTGACGTCAAATATCTCTCATTATACGAATTTCAACGAAATTTCAATTACAGAAATAAGTAAATCTTTCAATATTTTTTACATTGAAACTGACTACATGTACATAAATATTTATATACTGTATTAGTATTTTAAGTAGTAAATTTTACAATGCGGTGATATAAATAAATAATCCATTTTTGACTAGTTCCACTTTTCTGCTCATTAATCTAAAATTCTGGAGTTTCGTAACCCATGTTTGTCTGATGTTTTTTCCTGTCTAATTTTGATACATTGTCTTATTATAGATGGACACATTCTTATGTTTTTTTTTTTACTTTATGAAGTTTGTCATGCTCCGATATCCTGTCTCCTGTGTTTTGTTATTTCGATATGTTTTCATTATTGTTGCAGGTTGGCTAAATGGTGTCAGAGCCTTAGAAATTTTGGGAATGCTGGCTGTAATAGTTGCTTCTGTGTTCACTGCACTTTCTATATTTATGTCATCCGAATCAATGCAGAGAATGGGCAAAATAATTGCTGTGATATCGGGATTTGTTGCAGGTAACATATATATATATATATATATATATATATATATATATATATATATATATATATATATAATCTTAAACGTTTTAAGTTCTGGACAAAGAAGATGTGTCACCTTAAAGTACGTTAGAATATTCTAAAAACCCTACAAAATCTACCTACGGATCAAAGCGCCACTCGTCGCCTGAAACCGTATATATTACGGATAGCATATGAAAGTATGTCGGTTCTCATAGAAAAGGTCGTCGGTTTTCTCCAAGCACAAGTTCTCGCCACTAACCCTGAACTGACCAATATGAGTGAAAAACTTTTGAATAGGGCTTAACATAATATTACTCCTTTCTACTCCGTTAATAGTAGGAACATGTATCATGTTTAGAATAAAAATCATTAATCTGATCTACTTTGTTATCTAATACGTTTAGGGCCTCGGAGGCCGAGCGGTCGAACAGTGCCTTTAACAGCCTAGGTATGAATCCGGGCAGATCCAAATGTGAGAACCAGTTCGCTTGCCAAAAATCATTGGCTTTCTCCTGGCAAAACATTTCCCTAAGACATTCCCGGACCGACCGCCTCGATATAAGTTATAAAATATTTACTGGGGGTTTAACAACTCCATGAATCACTTCCAATCTAATTCATATGTTTGTTGCGTTTTTATTGTTTTTTTCGGCAAATTACAAATTTTTGGATACCGCCTTGGTTCGAACCCAACTCGGGCAGATCTTATTGTGAGAAAGTTTGTCAG
This sequence comes from Tegillarca granosa, assembly GCA_029721355.1. Lineage (NCBI taxonomy): Eukaryota > Metazoa > Mollusca > Bivalvia > Arcoida > Arcidae > Tegillarca > Tegillarca granosa. The sequence goes on along the minus strand of JARBDR010000780.1, from coordinate 41,503 downwards.
ATACCTTGTGGAAGGTTGGTAATTGGTACCCATCTCTCAACATATTAAAAGACATGCGTTTTAATACGCAATATGTTTATAATACAAATTAATCGAAATTAAACCGATTAATTATTTTAATTTATTAAGGTTAATGCCATTTTTTTGTGATAAAAATAAACGTAGTTTGATAGTATGCTAATTAAAAATTGATAATTTACTTAAAGTAACCGATAATGAGAAGTATCCGTTCTCTTAGGTGTAACATTTTTAAGGGGCTCTGTGCCCAGGTGATCTAAAGCGTGCTCAAAGAGCCTCTTACCGCATAGGTTCGAATCCTGTTCGGGAAAATCTTGGCGTGCATGAAAAAGTTTGTTAGTTCGCGGTTGTTTTCTTTGGGCTCTCTGGTTTCCTCCAACATTTCAGAACTGATTGCCTCGATATTAGTGAAAGATTATTAACTGGGGCGTAAAACATCAATAATCCACTCCCATTAGCCATTACATTCATCTGAGTGACGTCAGTTATTTTTTATTAAGTTTATAAAATACCTTATGATCTCTGAAACATTTAATATTTTTACTCATTTAAACAGTTCGTTTATACCAGTTAACACTACTTAAAACAAAAATACAAATTTAGATCTAATTTTTATATCTATAGCTGTCTTCATCCTCATTGGAGTGATCATTTTTACTGCTAAATTGACGGATTTAGACACATCAGGTGGCATCATAGACTTAATACATTACCTATCCTGGGCGTTTGGAATGTGCATAGCAGCAGCCATTTTATCCGGAATTGGAGGAATACTCTCGATCCTTGCTCTATGTTTATAAATAATTAAAGTCAGATGAATAAAAAAAACTTTTATACCTGAATGGGTGTGTATTGGATGATCAAAATACTTGGAACAAAACATGAACAAAAAACTTAGCAATGTTGTGTAATAACGACATGAAGTGAATTTTTGAAACTATAAAACAAATTATATAAAAAAAATTCAATAGATATCATCGTCAACAGAAATATATATACATGTATATATTTTTCTGATTTTTTAAAAAAAGAAAAAAAAATTATTTTCTAAAAGTATTTGGTACTTTTTTTAAATTTAAATGTATCATATCCAGGGATATATCATTTTTCTGTAATGCTTTTAACTTTTAAATAATTGGGATGGTTTTTATCTTAAGAACTTTGAACGACAGTTTGAGGTATGTTTGATAACTGTCAAAAGTTGTACATTAGACATAGAAATTTGTTTTTATCTAATCAGGGGGTGTATTTTATCTTGTCGTTCGGACTTGTTTATCTAATCAGGGGTGTGTTTTATCTTGTCGTGCGGACTTGTTTATTTCACGTCTTCATCTTATTTGGTGTTCGGTTTTGTTATATAAACCATTTTATGTTGTAAGTTTTTAGTTAATTATTTATTGTCTTTATTTTTTTCCTTTCTTTACCGATTTTTCTTTTGTCAGCAATTATTTTAAATATTCATTATTATTATTTATTATTTATTATATCAGAATTTATGCCGAACTTGACCTGGTTAGTTAAATTTAAGAAGCAAAAACCAATTAGTTGTCGAAAATAAGGTTTTTGTTATTAAATTTTCTGTTCATGAAAATGCATACAATTACAGTTTTAAAAATACAATTTTAGAAAACTTTTGATTGAAAACCATTTTTATTAACCAATTAGGTTGAGAAAAACAGACTTTTGAACAGCTGGGTTCAGAGAATTTCTTTTACATCCAATTACATAGCATAAAGGTTTTACAACAGACAAGGCATTTATAATGTCCCTTTGTTTTCAGTTTAAGGATAATTAAAATTTAACTTTAAAAAAAAAAAAAAAAAAAAAAAAAAAAAAAAAAAAAAAAAAAAAAAAAAAAAAAAAAAAGACGTTAACTCCCTGAGAATACATAAATTTGTCGTTTTTCAAATGCTGATTTTGTAATGTAGGGTTCAAAATCCTTAATAAGACGAAAGAAAAATAACACTGCGCATTAGTTTTGTTTTTGTTTTTTTTGTTTTTTTCTCTCTAAAGCAGCCAGTATTTTGATGGCTTCCTACAATATTTACTAGAAGCGTGAGCGTGCACAGTTGCCATAAGATCACACAGGTCTATCGAACACATACCAGATAATGTCCAAATCATATTCCCGAAACCACAAACGTAGACAATGTCCAAATAACAATCCCGAAACCACCAACGTAGACAATGTCCAAATCACAATCCCAAAACCACCAACGTAGATAATGTCCAAATCACAATCCCAAAACCACAAACGTAGATAATGTCCAAATCACAATCCCAAAACCACAAACGTAGATAATGTCCAAATCACAATCCCAAAACCACAAACGTAGACAATGTCCAAATCACAATCCCAAAACCACAAACGTAGATAATGTCCAAATCACAATCCCAAAACCACCAACGTAGACAATGTCCAAATCACAATCCCAAAACCACAAACGTAGACAATGTCCAAATCACAATCCCAAAACCACCAACGTAGACAATGTCCAAATCACAATCCCAAAACCACAAACGTAGATAATGTCCAAAACATATTCCCGAAACCACAAACGTAGATAATGTCCAAATCACAATCCCAAAACCACCAAGGTAGACAATGTCCAAATCATATTCCCGAAACCACCAACGTAGACAATGTCCAAATCATATTCCCGAAACCACAAACGTAGATAATGTCCAAATCATATTCCCGAAACCACCAACGTAGACAATGTCCAAATCACAATCCCAAAACCACAAACGTAGATAATGTCCAAATCATAGTCCCAAAACCACCAACGTAGACAATGTCCAAATCATAGTCCCAAAACCACCAACGTAGACAATGTCCAAATCATATTCCCAAAACCACCAACGTAGACAATGTCCAAATCATATTCCCGAAACCACCAACGTAGATAATGTCCAAATCATATTCCCGAAACCACCAACGTAGACAATGTCCAAATCACAATCCCAAAACCACAAACGTAGATAATGTCCAAATCATAGTCCCAAAGCCACAAACGTAGACAATGTCCAAAACATAGTCCCAAAACCACAAACGTAGACAATGTCCAAAACATAGTCCCAAAACCACAAACGTAGACAATGTCCAAATCATATTCCCGAAACCACCAACGTAGACAATGTCCAAATCACAATCCCAAAACCACAAACGTAGATAATGTCCAAATCATAGTCCCAAAGCCACAAACGTAGACAATGTCCAAATCATATTCCCGAAACCACCAACGTAGACAATGTCCAAATCACAATCCCAAAAACCACAAACGTAGACAATGTCCAAATCATATTCCCGAAACCACCAACGTAGACAATGTCCAAATCACAATCCCGAAACCACAAACGTAGACAATGTCCAAAACATAATCCCAAAACCACAAACGTAGACAATGTCCAAATCACAATCCCGAAACCACAAACGTAGACAATGTCCAAAACATAATCCCAAAACCACAAACGTAGACAATGTCCAAATCACAATCCCGAAACCACAAACGTAGACAATGTCCAAAACATAATCCCAAAACCACAAACGTAGACAATGTCCAAATTATAGTCCCAAAACCACAAACGTAGACAATGTCCAAATCACAATCCCAAAACCACAAACGTAGATAATGTCCAAATCATAGTCCCAAAGCCACAAACGTAGACAATGTCCAAAACATAGTCCCAAAACCACAAACGTAGACAATGTCCAAAACATAATCCCAAAACCACAAACGTAGATAATGTCCAAATCACAATCCCGAAACCACAAACGTAGACAATGTCCAAACCATAGTCCCAAAACCACAAACGTAGACAATGTCCAAATCACAATCCCGAAACCACAAACGTAGACAATGTCCAAAACATAGTCCCAAAACAACAAACGTAGACAATGTCCAAATCACAATCCCGAAAGCAAAGTATGAACTAACATTTTGAAGACTCTCGATATGCATTTATTACAAAATTAGCGAGAAATTCTTAACTGGGATGTTAAACTTAGATTAGATTTCACTTCAATCTCCATGATCAGAAAGTAGCGATGTAAGCTTAAAAGTCTAGACTGAGGTTTAAATCACCATTCTGTTCCACCATTATGGACTAAATCAAAATACAGTCAAACCTGCCATAAAGGCCACCTCTCTATAAAGTCCAATAAAATTGTATCCCAGTTACTCCTTATTCATATAATTTGAACTTTTTTATAAAGGCCACCTGTCAATAAAGGCCACTTTTACTGATTCCCATGGGTGGCCTTTATAGACAGGTTTGACTGTTTGACAAAAAATTTGACATGTGCATATTACATTTAGGAGATAACTGTTTTGTAAATAAAGAGTTCCGACCGTGAAATGTTTATTTACTTTGTCATATACCACTTTTTGAATTTAATCATAAAAATACATTCAAAAAGTGGTATATGACAATACAAGTGGCCTACTCTTTTTCGAACTCTACAGAGGTGTTTAGCATGCACTGAGACACGAGACCTCGGTTTTGAGTCTCATCCGAACGACTACCTGGTAATGAGGTTTTTACAGCTCTAGTATGAAAATCATCTCAGCAAATTTCCAAGTCCTGAGTGAGGTTTGAACCCACAAAGCTTTGACTCCGAAAGCCAGTGACAGTACCACTCGGCCATGTCCGCCCATAACGATTTCATTGCAAAACTTTTGACTGAAACCTCTTCAACTTGTACATCTTTTTTGTATCGTTCATATTTATGCACTTAAATTATTTTCTTTTTAAAAAATCTTAGACGTTCATAAAACATAAGTCCCTTTTATAATGACTAAATTTAACTTCTGAAAAGTTTTGAGGAAAACCCAGACATATATAAATGATTACATGTACCAAAATATGAAAGAAACTGATAAAGCAATAAATACGAAATTGTTAACGATGTTATTTTTTCCAGTTAAATAAAGTTTAACTGAGTTAAATTAAATTAACCTGAGATAATTATAGTTTATTTTATTATTGTTACTTTCGCGTTCCATACATATCTTCTCAGATAAACTTACATGTAGATATCCTATATTTCCCATTAACTGCAGTTAATCTAAATTAACTCAGTTAATTATCTTTAAATTAAACCCATTTTACCTGAGTTATAAAGAGATTGTTTAATTATTGTGTTAATTTTTATTTAATAAAGAAGCTGCCGTTGCATCATTTCTTTTCATTCTAGAAGAAATGGGAAACAAATGAACGAAAACCCGATAAAATTTACGTTTGTTTTTACTTTAAAATTGAAACAGAAAAGTTTTTGACAAACTATACATCAAAGTTTCCGGAGAAAATTTCTTCCCGTTCGCCCTAAAACATTTCTGTTCCGTGGTCACCTGCATGCATATAAAAATATATAATTAGGATTTAATTTTCAATATTTGCAGATACCTTACATGAACATCCAATCACATCTATAAATTTGATGAATTCATTTCAGCTTTGATCAAAATCATTTTCAATGAATTATACTTGTCCTTAGGAAACGATAAAAAGTACAAATAGTTGTTAAATTCTGTAAAATGATTTTTACCTTTTTATTGCCTAGTCGAGGCACTGTAACCATGTTTGTGACCTTTTTTCATCCGAAATGCACATGCAAACATATTATTTAATGATTTGCGTAAAATTGAAGTATTAAAGTTTATGTAAAATGGTCTAAAATATGAAAATGTTTCTTTACAGTAACTTCTATTGAAAAAAATACGAACGGAATGACAATGTTGAAGTACGCGTGTACTGAATAATTAAACGTATCTCTTGAACTCTAGACAGAATTTATAATAACGGACGGAGTAGACTTCAGTCTATAATGACAAACAGGTTATATTACGCCTACTTGAAATAAAGCCTGATAAAACTCGGATCTCATGTGACAAATCAAACAAAATTTATGTCTAGTGACTTTGGACAGGTTAAAGAACATGTTATCTGACATGGTGGTCATCTGTAATTTACAGGTTTAAACAGTACTGATATTCTGATATCACTATAGGTAACTATGATACAAATGTTACGCATCCGGCTAAAATAATAACTGAGACTATGTTCCAATTGGAAGCTCAAAATTTCTTACAGTAAATCTTATTTTCTACTTGATTTATGGAAGGATATGATTTTTTTTTTTTTTTTTTTTTTTTTTTTTTTTTGGGGGGGGGGGGGGTCTGTTATATCTTTTTGTATCTTAATGATTTTATTTTATATCACATAAGTAATCTGTTGATATATTTTGAATTGTTTGTGAACATTTTTGTTTAATCTATCAAAAGCAAAAAGGAAGTTTATAAGGATACAAAAGATATTTTTTGCAATTAGCAAGGACAATCTAGACTATATAAAAACTACAAATAATAAATAAATAGATAAATAGATAAATAAATAAATAAATAAATAAATAAATAAATGAACGAATGAATGAATGAATGAATGAATGAATGAATGAATAAATAAACAAATAAATAAATAAATAAATAAATAAATAAATGAACGAATGAATGAATGAATGAATGAATGAACAAATGAATAAATGAACGAATGAATGAATGAATGAATGAATGAATAATTTGAAAAAAATTATTTAATATAATTTTTAGAAAAAAATAACTGAATGGCAATCCTATATTCCTATAATTTATACAGTATATACACAATGACATTTTTTGTAAATAGGCCAACACCACCACCCCCCCCCCATACATTCAACCAATTAGCAGTACTTTAAATTTTAGATAAAAATATAGATAAAGTAGTTAGTTTAAAAAAAACAGGATTGGTTGATAAAATTGTTTAAATATTGACTGTTATCAATGACCGATTGCTGATTTTCTGAAAACGTAATGAAAACACTTGACCGACCAATATTCAAAATCTCATAATGATGTAGAAATCCGTTAAACGTGGATAACTTAAAAAATAGATGTATGAACAACTCTGAATCTGTGACGCCAGTGTAGAATTGGGAGGATTAGATTGAATTTATCGTGTTTAAGGTAGTTCCCGGCACCAGAGGCAAAAAAAATCTTTCGAATTGAAATTTTCTGTTTGCATACACAGTCCTTATAATGTGCTTTTTTTCAATAAAATTTAAAAAAAAATACATATGGTTGGGTTTTCGTTTTTTCATTAGAGTGTGTTAAACCTACCCCACTTTTTGACAATCTAATGCTCATTTCTATATGTTCATGATTGTTAATTTCATGTTTGTTTTTAATTAAAAATGACCAGATGTAATGAAAACATATTTTATTTTTATGATTTTAATCAATATTTTAATAAAAGACGTGTCATGAAGTTATATACACAACATTCAAACAATAAAGACATAAGTAATTATAGCAGAATATGAAAAAAATGTCTTCATTTTCGTTGACAGTTTACCACAAAAAATCAAAATTTCATAAAATCTGGAAAAGACGTTTCACTGGAAAACTCCTCAAAGGAAGTTTGTTTCATATTCTTCAAAATTAAATTTAAAAAATCATATGCTTGGGTTCTTGTTTTCGAGATATGGGAAGAATTAACTCCCCTACCCTTAATTTTAAAGATTCAAATCATCATTATGACAGGTTAAAAGTATTTTTTGAGTACTAAAGTTTGTAAAATTAAAAATACAAATTTTTGTATGCTCCAAAAACCATTTTTTAATGTTTGAAAAAAACAACAACAGCACATTTTAGTGTATTTTACTCTTTATTAAAGGAATTACAATATCCGGAATTTGTTTCAACCGTTTTCCGGTTTTGAAATTCTTATCATTTGACACACAGCATTCTTTCTGTGCGATCGGGTTTTCAATTCACTGAACAATTCGTTATGAATGAAATCGATCATTTTCGTAATTTGGACCATTTGTGAGTTTTTTCTCAAAACAATTAGCGAAAGAACGTGTAACATTGCAAGTTCATTTGCTTAACTAAATGATGAATTAAAAAAACCGATCTTTTAAATGATTGAAATGAATGAAACAACAGTTAATATTTTAAACCAGAGCAATATTTTAAAAAATGGTATTACAGTTGTAGACTTGACGAGAAAATTTGTAATTTTTTTTTATAATTATTATTTCTATTCGGTTATTTTGCCTTGTTGAAAAGAGTTACTTCCCTTGGTGTCGGCACTTGCCTTAGTATCTAGTCAAAATTCTTTTGATAATATCGAGACGGTCAGTTATATGAGATTCTAGGTTGAGAAAGTTGGTGAGTTGTCTAGGTTGAGAAAGTTGACAAGTTGTATAGGTTGAGAAAGTTGGTCAGTTGTCTATGTTGAGAAAGTTGGTCAGGTGTCTAGGTTGAGAAAGTTGGTTAGTTGTCTAGATTGAGAAAGTTGGTCAGTTGTCTAGGTTGAGAAAGTTGGTCAGTTGCCTAGGTTAAGAAAATTGGTTAGTTACCTAGGTTGAGAAAGTTGGTGAGTTGTCTAGGTAAAGAAAGTTGGTCAGTTGTCTAGGTTGAGAAAATTGGTAGGTTACCTAGGTTGAGAAAGTTGGTCAGTTGTCTAGGTTAAGAAAATTGGTTAGTTACCTAGGTTGAGAAAGTTGGTGAGTTGTCTAGGTAAAGAAAGTTGGTCAGTTGTCTAGGTTGAGAAAATTGGTAGGTTACCTAGGTTGAGAAAATTGGTTAGTTACCTAGGTTGAGAAAGTTGACAAGTTGTATAGGTTGAGAAAGTTGGTCAGTTGTCTATGTTGAGAAAGTTGGTCAGGTGTCTAGGTTGAGAAAGTTGGTTAGTTGTCTAGATTGAGAAAGTTGGTCAGTTGTCTAGGTTGAGAAAGTTGGTCAGTTGCCTAGGTTAAGAAAATTGGTTAGTTACCTAGGTTGAGAAAGTTGGTGAGTTGTCTAGGTAAAGAAAGTTGGTCAGTTGTCTAGGTTGAGAAAATTGGTAGGTTACCTAGGTTGAGAAAGTTGGTCAGTTGTCTAGGTTAAGAAAATTGGTTAGTTACCTAGGTTGAGAAAGTTGGTCAGTTGTCTAGGTTAAGAAAATTGGTTAGTTGCCTAGGTTGAGAAAGTTGGTCAGTTGTCTAGGTTAAGAAAGTTGGTCAGTTGTCTAGGTTAAGAAAATTGGTTAGTTACCTAGGTTGAGAAAGTTGGTCAGTTGTCTAGGCTAAGAAAATTGGTTAGTTACCTAGGTTGAGAAAGTTGGTCAGTTGTCTAGGTTAAGAAAATTGGTTAGTTACCTAGGTTAAGAAAGTTGGTCAGTAGTCTAGGTTGAGAAAGTTTGTCAGTAGTCTAGGTTGAGAAAGTTGGTCAGTTGTCTAGGTTGAGAAAGTTTGTCAGTAGTCTAGGTTGAGAAAGTTGGTCAGTTGCCTAGGTTGAGAAAGTTAATCTTTTCCCTTGCCTGAGATCAGTGGTTAACTCCAGTTTTCTCTATTATCCTATAATTGATCGACACGATATCAACAAAATTGATATATAGAATTTTGTCGATATAAACTAGTTTGCAATCTAATACTTGGTATAAGATCGAAAAAAAAAAACAAACCCACATGAAACCAGTTGACTAAAATTAAAATACGATAAAGATGCGGAAACAACAAGGATGATTTAATTAAAATATAAACTTGCATGCACGTACATGTATTTGTACAAATATTTTCGATATCATTCCACCTTGAACCTCTTTTTAGGAATATAGAGCGTTAAAAAATATAAGCGCCATCCAGCCGCGTAAAATCCCTATACCTAAAACTTAATTTGTCCCATTAACCAAACAGAAAATATAATTTTTTTTTGTAATATTTCAGATTATTTAAATAGGAAAAAGCTTGCTCTTATTAATTTTTGTATCGTTGCTTTTTATTTACATAGTTTATAAAAATTTAGAGTTCTCTCCCTTCGATCGAGACAAAGCGATTTGAGCCAGCTCGGGCAATATGAATAAACCTTTTGACATTTTTACCCTCTTGCTCAATGAAGTTGACGAAAAGGACGTAGAATAAGGCTCGTCCGTCCGTCGTTTAGTCCGATCAGTTATAATTACCGCTAAGTGATTAAATATGTTGTATTTCGTTAGAGCTTGACCTTCTAGTACTGAGGCTGTGTATACATATTTAAGTGAATGTTTAATGCAATTTAATTACATTTAGATCATCTACATTTGATGTTGATTGAAAAAAATCGATGTTGTCTTTAATTGTACACATTACGTAGTGAAGGCGATCAATGAAGTAATTTTGTTTTTTTGACAACAATCATTTCACTTAATGTTGAGGGTCCTTCGAATAAGACCTTAAAAAACAAATGCCCCGTGTCACGATAGGCGTGTCAAGTTAAAGAACCTTCCATGCACGTTGTCCTAACCGCACTGCAAAGGTAAAAATTTCTAGCACTTCACCTATAGCTGGTAACGTCTCGATAAAAGTGGAACATTCCTGACTGAGACGTAAAACCCCATTTAATAAATCAAGTAATCACTTCATGTTGAGTCAGTCAGTTCTTGAATCGTTGAGGAAACCGTTAAACCTAGGAGTAAACCACACACACACACACACACACACACACACACACACACACACACACACCTTTTGCGAAAGATCTGCAGATCTCCAACCTAGATAGAAAGGAGCCGGCATGAGCTAATTAATTTACATAAGCAAAAGATTTTTGAACATAAACATACAAAACTTTCTTAAAAACTTATATACGGTGGCACAGAGGTGACATGAAATATATTTTTCCTATTACGTGCGCACGTACATGTAGTAACCAATACGTGTGCACGTATTGCCTATTAGTAATACGTGCGCACGTAATAGGTTAACCAATACGTGCGCACGCATTACCTATTTGTAATACGTGTGCACGTAATAGGTTAATACAATGTACGTGCGCACGTATTGGTTACTACGTAAAAGGTTAATACGTGCGCACGTACAGGGTAATACGTGCGCACGTATTATGAAAAATATATTTCATGTCACCTCAGTGCCACCGTACTTATGTCTATCTACTTGTTAACCTCTATCAGCAACCTTTAAAGACAAGTTTGACCTATTAAGAGCAAAGTTCATGACCTTTATTGCAAATGTTTGACCTGCATAAAAGCAAGCAAAGAAAGTTTGTGGTTCAATAAAAACTTTATTAAAAATAACAAAAAACAAACAAACAAACAATGTGAGTATACACAATAACGGTTAATTATAAAAAAAAACTTGGCATCAAATAACTGCTATATGGAAGATCAATATGCCAAAGAACACACATAATGATGACGTAATGCACATAAGACGTGGCGCATTTTAATACATCTGGATCAAGTCATTAAATTTTCTAAACTTTATTTTGACAAAAGTTAAGAGTTCAAAAAATGAAAATACAGACGCGATAAAATTTAATAAATCTGAAAAAGCGCCTTAATTTTTGGCATTTCTCGAAAATTAACAAATGAAAGAATAAGTTTAATTTCTAGGATATGGTTATCAACTTACTATACACTTCTTTTAATTACCAAAGCGTCACAATTTATGCCTGATACAAGTCAAGGGGATTCTTAAGTGAAATGTTATGCAGAAGCTGAAGCCTTTTTTGTCAAAAAAGTTTAGAATATTAAAAAAAGCAATTATTGTTTTCATTGAAAAGGGAAATGAAACGTCACATTAACATCTGAAGACAAAACCATAAAAAGTGGAACAAATGCATAGATATATCAAAAACTGTCTGTATTATCTGTAAAACTGTGCCTTTGAAAACAAACAATAAAACATTAACATACACGGACACGTTAGACACAAACTCAACCGAGGTATGGTAAGTCCTTAAGACCTTTTTAAAACGCAGCATTTGCTCATGGAAAAGACGATCTTAGTTTTGGAGGAATACTGTAAATGGTACATTTAAAAAACTTCTGAAATTATACGCGTTCTATGCTTTGAATAATAATAATAATAAAAATAATAATAATAATAATAATAATAATAATAATAATAATAATGATGATGATAATAATAATAATAATAATAATAATAATAATAATAATAATAATAATAATAATAGTCATAACGACCTCAAAATTTAAAATACATTTTGTATTTTCATATGCAACAAGTATATCCAGAAACTTAATTGTCTTGTTCAACCATTTTGTCGTAGTTTAAATAAAGTTTTAGTTGGCAATATATGTGACATTGAACCAAAGCTTCATAGGCAAATGATAAAAAAATCATTCTAACAATATAACAATATGTGAAAGCGCCATTCCTCTGGAAAAGAAGAAGAAGAAGAAGAAGAAGAAGAAGAAGAAGAAGAAGAAGAAGAAGAAATTGTAAAGATAGCAAGCATGGATTTAAAAAAAAAACCTATTTTCAAGTACCATTATTTTGATCATAAACAGTTTGATTATTTTTGGTTGATTGTAACATACACACTATGTAAAATATCTACAGTCAAGTATATCATACATGTCACTACGTACATACATCAAAATTGTATTTAAATCGAAGCTAGTTATAAAACATTCATACTGGAAGTCTACCTGCTGCATTAACATTGGTAATGTCGATCTATAAAGGACTTCAAAAAAACTTCAGGAAAAAAAACTGCTTTGATTTTTACACACAAAAAAAGGATAAGTACAAAGTATAATTAAAGTAAATTATTAATTAATCCGTAATGAGTGCAACACGAACTGATTTGCTGATTATTGGTTATTTATGGTATACATTGAAGCTTTCTGCAAATAATCTTTATTTTTCAATGGTAAAATACGGACATTTCCAATGTAATATGACAGCGACATTTCGTGTCTGCTGAAATCGTGCCCATATTTCCACTGTAATATAACAGGGACATTTCGATTCTGCTGAAATCGTGCCCACATTTCAAATGTTATATAACATCGATTTGAAATTAATTAAAACAACTGGAAATTTATTTCGCGATAACCCAAGGTTTCACAAAGAAGAAACGTCCTTGTACCAATGTCCCCAAAATTTCCCCGATAATATTAAGAAAAAAATATTGATTCGGCCGTTCCAGTTAACATGGCAACCTAAAACTTGCCTTCCTTATTAAATTTCATACACATTTTAAAATTTTTAATATGCAATAACGGTAGAGGTAGTAAAACTATAAACCATTATTTACAAAGTAAAACACATTTCAGGTAAAAAAAAACTCCCACCATGTCGAACTCTAAACGGCCAAAAAATTCACCGTGTCAAAAACAACGAAGGCAAACATTTTCCATCGTGTCGAACTCAACAAACCACAAAAGTCAACAATGTCGAACTAATATTTAAAGTGTTTCGAAAGTAACAAATTAAATGACAACTCCAATCACACAAACATAAACATAATCAGATTAAAAAAATTAAATAAATAAATAAATAATAATAAAAAAAATTCAACCTTGTTTAACTTAACATAGAAAAAAATAACCATGGCCACACTTCTTAGTATGGAAACGTTTAAGAACAAATATGTGTGTCATGTACAGAAGAATTTTGAAAGTCTTTGTTAAAAATTCAAAATTCTACACATGACACATGACTTATGTCAAAATTTTTCTTGCCTTTTAGGTAGGCGTGTTCCATACGTTTTCTTCAGGATTTTCAAACGTTATATATATTTTTTACACTCTAAATCCGTATTTCATTAGCGTTTTTTTCAAATAAAATCTAAACAACTATTTAAAAACCTTTTTTAATTTTAGCAATTTCTAAGTTAAAAGTTCGTGCTTGAGAAATTTTGTCAAATAGAAATTCTTGCAAAATAATAAATCTTAATGTACAACATTGGCTCCTAAACACACGATTCCATATTATGCTTTCCTAATGGACACTAAATGTATTCTTTTCCATATGTATTTACAAAATGAAAAATGTGTTTTTGTCTCTTTGTAATAACAGTCCACGGTTTCACAATAATTTCTTAACTAATATTTTCCTTAACGAAACTTTAGCAAATTTTGTGAAGCTCTTTCTGAGTTACAAATAAAAATTGGTGATAAAACAAAACACAGATAAAACAAGCTTGAAGTCATCTTCAACATGACACCTTTTATTTCTGGATATCTAAACAACTAACTGTTATTATTAAAGTTTCAAATTTGCCAGCTTTAAGTTATGAAAATTCTTAGTTGAAGAATGATTGTGAAACCGGGGCCAGGCGATATCTCAATGTCACACAAAATAATTATGATATACCAGCTAGCGATAGTACAAATAGTAATGTATATTCAAACTTCACTACTGTATTTAGAACATTACGCTTGCTGTAATGTGCGTCGCAACACCCCCCCCCCCCGAAAAAAAAAAAAAAAAAAAAAAAAAAAAAAAAAAAAAAAAAAAAAATTATAATAAGAAAAAAAATCGTTTAACTAAATGCCATTAGAGAAAATAACAAACTTAAAGGCACAGAATAAAATCATCGGTTTATCAAATTCTGAAAAAGTATTTCTCTCTAAAGGCGATTGTTTTCCACAAAGTTTAAATTTCGCGTTTTTAATCAGACACGGCTACTACCAACGAATTTAAAATGCCAACAAAAATTAAATTAAAAAAGTTTGCATACCGATCAAAAGAATGTACTTACACTTTCTGACACTAACTCTTTCAGTTTATTTACTCTCGTAAGCAAGGCATTGTATTTTTCTACATTTCGAGAAAACTGAAGCTAGCTTGCGATTTTTAACACATTCACAATATTCATGTATTTTGACAAGAACCCTCGAGTAAGCGATATTGGTGTTGCATTATCCAATTCCACAATATTCAGCAGTGCTACATTCCTTTCTTAACGACGTAAAATACTTTCCTTATTTCATATGAGCGGTAATACGTTGTAATTGTGCGTTACTCATTTCTGCCCATCGGTACATCTGTTCTTAAATTTAGATCCTATTCATTATTTTGATTCATTCTTTCGGTTACATGCTTTGATCCATTCAAGTTAATTCAATAATGATTTTTAAATTAAATTTGAAGATGTCCCACCATTGTACTTTGGAAAACGTCATGTTGCATAATGACACATAGGGGAAATAATTCGTATAGCCATGACAGAATTTGTATATTTTTAAATGACGTCAAAAGAATGACGTGTGTCTGTACACGTGTGAAAATTCTTGACGCAAATTGTTACTTCGGACAACGCAATAATGGGATAATGGAAAAGTGGAACAATGGTAGGCAACATTCGGAAAGCCTCGACTGAAGTCACACTTATTTAGATGATCCAAGCTTGTGTGGTCGTGTAGAATTTAGAGCATATGTTCTAAATTGACATTTTGTAGATAAAACCGATCACATTCGATAATGCATATATATCAGTCATTAATAAACACAGATTATGTACAGTCCAGTCTCTCATTAATAACACATATACAGGTATAATATTACCATGGTAATGCAAGTTAACATGTGGAAACAATCTTATATACACAAAGACTCTCTCTCTCTCTCATTAATCTGCAAACATGCAAGAAAATGTATGTATGTTGAAATGACATGAAATCACATTTTTTTTGAGAGAGAGACAGAGAGAGAGAGAGAGAGAGCGAGCTGTATAATTAGAGATAACTGATAATTGAGGTTTCAATGGAAATAATCACACACACACGCACACACACACACACACGTGCTATGTGCAAGATAAAAAGCAAAACTGATTGTGTGTGCATGTTGAAATAACATGCAATCACCTTATTGAGAGAGAGAGAGAGAGAGAGAGAGAGAGAGAGAGAGAGAGAGAGAGAGAGAGAGAGAGAGAGAGAGAATTGATAATTGAGGTTCCTGTTTTGGTAAAAAAAACCACGGCGATAGTCTGACTAGCCAGAAACAAACTAGGCATTATTGCTAAAACAGTATTATTATGTACATATTACTTAATCTTTATACAATAAATCTATTCACAACATTTGATCACATGTTTCAGAATTGCATAGCATTTGATTCGATGTTGCATCCATCTTCCGTAGAGTACCTAAGGCACTCTAATGACGTCACCGTTCCCATAGCGACCACAGATGTTGCGTTATCACCAAACTTACGGAAAGTAGAAACAAATTCGTAGTGTTTATTTTATGAAGGTCATGACCTGAGTTACATAGGTGTTTACCACACATGCACAGATCACCATTGCCTTTACTCTCCGTCCTACAGACGCCATCAATCATCATTATGTTAAAATCTAATCTAGCCGAACATGTCCTCTCAATCCATAAAGTACCTATAAAAATAAATAAATAAATAAATATATATATATATATATATATATATATATATATATATATATATATATATATATATATATATATATACAAGGTCTGGGGTTTCTGGTATTATTATGTGATGGACCAGTTCATCTGCTGGAAATGTAAACCATAAAACAATCTCCAACTCTATAAGATATTGTCACATTTTATTTTTGAATTATTATAAAATAATACAATTCAAAAGTAGCAGATGACAATATTTCCATCTTTTTATTTCGTGAAAAAGAAATAACAATTTGTTTCTATTTTGTAAAAAGGTATTTTTGCAATTTACATTGCAATTTTATTTAAATAAAAACACTATTAGTGGGAATACTGCAAATACATGTACATAAATTTAAGAAATGCACGTATTATTTAAAGCCAACAGCTGAAATTGAGCAAAATTGCAAACAGTGGTAGCACAACACTTTTACCACATCTTCTGTCTGCTTTTTTATACAGAGGGATTAATAAAATCTTCGAGTTCATAAATTGTTTTATTAATTTATTATTTAATTAATTATTTATCTATTAGCTGAATACGCCTAATTTGCAAGGCTATCGGACATCTATTTATTTGATCTTTTATAATTGAATAATTATATAATTATCAAATCTATGAAGTTTGTTGTCATTGTATATAAATTTATCACAGTGCAAATAAACCGCTTAAAACCGAATGATTTTTTTCAGTACCCAAAATTTCAAAAACATCTGAGTTGTATAACTGCATCCTTTAACTTTCAAGAAACAATCTGTTTCACCAGCGACCTTAACAGTAAAGTTTATACAGCCTTTCTCGATAGCCAGAAGGCATTTGATACAGTCTGGCGTAATGGGGTCATGTATAAACTTAATAAGCTTGGAGCCAAGGGCAAACTCTGGTCACTCATCGATGATTGCCATCTCGACACAGTCAGTGCAGTTGCTTTTGCTTCAACTCAGTCCGAATGGTTTGAAGTGAAGCAGGGTATACGTCAAGGTGGAATTCTCTCTACATTTTTGTATTGTATTTACATAGATGAACTACTGGAAAATCTTGCAGCTCACCCCGCATCAATTAAGCTTTGCAACCTTAATACGGGTAACCCTGCTTTCGCTGATGATTTGATATGTGCAAGTATATCTCCTAGGGGTCTTCAGTCTATGCTTGATATTGCTCACAGATATTCTTGTGATTGGAGGTTCTAATTTAACCCTTCAAAATCTGTAGTTATGACTTTTAATTCGTCTAATCACTGTCAGTTAGAATGGTTTATCGATAAACATCAGTTAAAAATCGTGCAAGAAGTGGACCATCTAGGTATTAAACTAAATTCTAAGTGCAATTCAATCTCAAGAACCATGGAAAGATGTAAAAAGGGACGCAATGCTTTCTTCTCAATCCAAGGAATCCAACGATCATTACTTAACCCAACCACTGCTATAAACCTCTACACAAAAATAGTGTTACCTACAGTTCTTTATGGCTCAGAAGTTTGGTATAATTTACGAAATAAGGATATCGATGCTCTCAACAAATTTCAACACTTCATTGTCAAACATATTCAACAACTCCACACTAGAACAAGATCGGATATCGCAGAGAGTATGTGTGGTTTATAGTCCCCCTTCCAGCTGAAGTTGAAAAACGAAAACTTTTGTTTCTTGGAAAATTATGCACGATGGATAATAAATTATTGACTAAACAGATTTTTAAACAGCGTCTATTCCAACATCTTCTTCAACCTACAAAATGTTATACTGGATTTATTCCCGAAATAATCAAGACTCTTACAAAGTATCGCATACTTCACTACCTTCAGACTTATATTGACTCTGGTTACTTTCCGTCGAAACACAAATGGTCACAAATTGTTACGAAGACTGTAAAAGAATTTCAATTCACACAATGGCTTAATAGAATAATAAACGACAGTGATTTTCAGAGATTCCTTGCTTTACATAACAACAACCTATCTATGGCGAACATTTGGACATATGCTAAATCAACTGCTCAGTTACGTACAGCCTTCTCAGTCGCTAGAATATGGGCCTTGCCGATGGAATCTAATTATAATTACTGTACTCTCTGCACCTTGGACTTCTCTGGTGATATGATTACGCATTTATTATGCAGCTGTCCAACTTTTCATAACTCTCGTAATGCGTTTTACAGCTCAATTCAAAGATTTGACAGAACTCTATTTGAATATTTTTGCAGCAGTGATACTGAAACCCGTACTAATATACTTTTAGGAGCTAACGTAAACATTGACCCTGATCTATTAGGCATTTGGACAACAGCTTGTGTTAAATTCACGGATCGTCTACTACGTCTTTATAGATATGCATCGTCAAGCAAAGACTGAATACCCTGAAATATTCTATATATAACTACTAACTATGTTACTTTATTTGTGTTCCATTTATATCACTTTTATTTTCCACTTTGTATTATTAGTTAAGATGTACATAAAACTGTTTAATTAAGTTATTTATTGTATGATTATGTGATTACATACACTGTATCTCTCTAAGAGGAATTAAATAAATGATCATTATGTTAAAATCTAATCTAGCCGAACATATCGCCAGATGTACAATTTAAAAAGCCAAGTCTGCGGCAAGGTATTCAAATACATGTTTATTCATCATATAAATGTTATCGATTAAATTTTCACAGATGCGCTCCTCATCCAAAAGGTAGATACATATAGTTATTGAGCAGCGAGATCTAAATCCATTTTGAGAAATTAAGTATAAAACAGTTTTATATATTACAGTAACATGTAAACGGTTCTTCATTGTTTTACTTGAATATATCCAAGTTGATACCATTACCACGTGTAAAGGCGTACTAAACCACCAAACTGCCAGAAAATATACGTACATGTATACGTTCTAACATTAAGCATTAATGCGCAGTAATAATAAAACACGTTATATACATGACTGTTGACATTTTGTTTTAGTTTTTGATAATTAACAAATGCTGAGTCGATTAACACATTCTTTGATGTTTGTTTAAATCAACCGATTATTCACTCCTTTATGATGTCTGTTAAAATCAACCAATCAAACTCTCCTTTTCAATATCTGTTGAAGTCAACCAATCATACTCCCCGTTACAATTTCTGTTAAAGTCAACCAATCATACTTTCCGTTACGATGTCTGTGAAAGTCAACCAATCAAACTCTGTTTTACGATGTCTGATGAAGTCAACCAATCATACTCTCCTTTACGATGTCTGTTGTAATGTACTCAACCATTTGTACTCTCATTTACGATGTCTGATAAAGTCAACCAATCATACTCTCCTTTACGATGTCTGTTGTAATGTAGTCAACTATTCGTACTCTCCTTTACGATGTCTGATAAAGTCAACCAATCATACGCTCCTTTACGTCAGGCGGAAATGGTATTTAGTTATTACATGATGTGTACTTTGTTTATTACGAATTTTATTTTAATAATTCACCGACCCTTGGAAAAATCCTATACGAGATTTCAACATCACAAAGACGATGAAATGTAGATAATTGTAGCTGTAATCAAGCACAGAACAAGGTTCAAAGCATTAAAAGAGACGTCAAACAAACAGAAGAAGAAAACAAGAATAAAATCAACAGAACCTTAATTAGTGCTGAAGGGCATCTGATACAATGACAAGATAATATCCAAAGGTGTTGTGCATATATATACAATGTACTAGTATGTATGTATATATATATATATATATATATATATATATATATATATATATATATATATATATATATATATATATATATATATGTGTGTGTGTGTGTGTGTGTGTGTGTGTGTGTGTGTGTGTGGTGTACATGTTATGATTTTGTACAAGGTATTACTTGTACAAAATAAGCATACAAGTTATATATATATATATATATATATATATATATATATATATATATATATATATATATATATGGATTTTACCAATTGGTAAGCCTATAATAACTATCGTGCCTTGGGCTTTGGCTATAGACAATGGGTGTATCAAGTCACCATTGAAAAAAGTGATATAAAACTATTCAATGTGACGCAAATTTATGATTTTGGAATTTTCTCTAACAGTCATTGCAAATTTAAGATTCTCTTTTGATGTTTTGAAGAATAGGGTGAACACATATATAACACAAGTGAACAATATTGAATAAAGTTACGATTAAATAAAATGGACATTATTCTTCATTATTACCGATGACGATAAAGCCTTTTGCAATAGTAAAACGGCGAACTAAATAAGTTAATCTGCAATGATTACAACATTATCATGCCAAGATAAGACTATAAATTGCTAGCAATAAGAACCATTCGAGCGTAATAATTAAGTTAGCAGTTACTTGGACATTCCTTACGTCGTTGCGAGGATACCTTTGCATTTAGAAACATTCGAGCCTAATAAGAAATTAAGCAGTTATCTGGACATTCCTTATGTCCTGATTAGGATATCTTTGTTTTAAGAAACATTCGTGCTAAATCAACAATTTAACAATTATTTGCACACTGTTCCAATGTCGTGACGAGGATGTCTGCTTTTAGATAGAGAACAGCTAAATTATCCGGTTAGCGCCATATTTTTATAATATCAAAAGATAGGTCGCCCAGAGGTTAATTTTAAGAGTTCATCAAATTTCCCATGTCGATTAAATTCCTATTATAGGTGTCATTCTTAAAATAAGTTTTCAAGTATTTATACGTTACTATGGTAACAAATCTCATGACAACTTTTTCAGCGGTCGATATTCTAATTTGCACCAAGCACAATATTGATTTTTCATTGCGTTCGAATTATATTATTTGAATCAACAAGGGAAATTAAAAGGACGCCACAGTTTCGTATCTGGACAAATATGTTGGATTCATTGACAATTAAACAACAGTCAAAAAGCCAATCCATGGAAATATTACTTTCTTGCAGAACGACTTTTTTTAAGGAGTAAAATGAAGTCTTTTATCAGCAACATGATCTCCCAAGACAATTTAAAGAAGAAGAAAAGTTGGAAATAAATATTAATTATCATGGAATGTTAAGAGGATTTGCTGCTACAAAATTGTATTAACCCAGTTAAACTGGTGATAAAGGATAAATTTAGAATAAAAAAATATCCGTAGGCAGAAAGGAAACCTGAAGATGACATACAAATGTGCAATTTGTTCAAACATTTTAATCTCCACGTTTAACATCACTGATGTAATATCGTATGACAACATCCACATGACATGGTCTTGTCCTGGAGGCACCTTGCTGTGACAGTGATCAGATACACGAAATACAAAATATAAACACAAAAATCAATCTTTTGTTTAATCACGTCCGTATAATAAACTACAGACAGGCAAGGCTGAAACGCTTAAAGAAACTTAGGCGTAATATACAAATGGGAATTTAAATTGAGAATATAGAATTGTTACTATTAAATAATTTTATATTGAATTTGACTCTCTCTCTCTCTCTCTCTCTCTCTCTCTCTCCCTCTCTCTCTCTCTCTCTCTCGTGCACGTAGGTCATAATACAACAGATGATGGAGCTTAATTGGAGGCAATAGAAAGTTAAATATTAGAATTTATTCAAAGCATATTTTGTAAGGGGAACAAGGTATTATACAAATACTAATTGTTAGTGAATCTAAGTAGGTGTTCTTATCAATGGTTTTTATGCGATGCGATCCGTAAGATGGCGCTTTAGACCACCTCGAAAAACACGTGACACGTAGACATGTTGTTTACCATTTGTAAACATGTATTTATACCTTTTTGGAACAGGTGGGAAAAAGTTTAAATTTCCTATGAACCACCATTTCGTTTCCCACCAAGTTGTAAATCCGTACATTTACATACCAATTATTGTATTTATAAATTTGCACATGAAAATAGAATGTACTTTGATGAATTTCCAAATGCCCTTTATCGCAATGTTTCCCAAATTGTTTACCTTCTGACAGGGATCAATTAATAAATTTATCCTGACATTCAAACAACACATAACGTTACTGATAGAATCTCCATAGGAATAGTTCACGTGACCTTGTATTGCAGACAAAATGATTGAATGCCAAGTCAATAGGGAGAAACTTTGTTTACGGAACTTGTCATGTACATTACTGAGTTTAATTTAAATAACTTATTTGTTACCTATGGAAGATATATAACGAGTTTAATCCCCTTTTATTATAACAATAATAAGTAAAATGCTACATGTTTCTGGACTTTAGACAACAAGTCCAACTTATCGAATACATTGTTTGTGTTTTCATTGTTAAATTAGGTTAAGTTTTAAAGATGTGCAATAAAATTCCGCATGGGCAGGTTAGGACATGGTCAGAGAACTGCATTTTTAAGAAATGTTTTTCAAATACGGTGCCCTTCCAAATAGAAGGAGGTTATAAAATTTTGATTATTTATTACAAATATAATTTGACACTAGCACTCACCTCCGACATAATATGTCCATTTCAGACATACACCACGTGGACATTCTTGTTCATTCAGGTCCGTTCTAACTCGGATATCGATAGGATCTGAACAACTACTGTTTTTAGCAGTTCCTTTACAAAAGTAACATTTAATTGGATCTGAAAATAAAGAAATGATTACAATGATTACAAGTATTTCAAACTTAAATAAACAAAAGAATTTGTGAATATTTTCGACGATTGTGTATCAAGCCGCGATTTGGGAGGACACGTGTTTTCCTTAGATATGTTTTCAATCCCTTTCTTTGTAAAGAACGAGATAATGATCGCTTATATATTCAGACCGAGCTAGTGGGAAAACATTCTAAGAAACTTTTATTTTTTTTACCAAAAATTATATTGGTGATAAAGGTATAAAATATTTTGTACACCGACTTGTTTTGAAATGTGACTGCAGTGATCAAGAGTTCAACTGTATCAACATAAATATATATATATATATAAGATACCAAGCGTTCTCTTACTATCTGCCTTACATATCATAAGATACCAAGCGTTCTCTTACTATCTGTCTTACATATTAAGATACCAAGCGTTCTCTTACTATCTGCTTTACATATCAAGATACCAAGCGTTCTCTTACTATCTGTCTTACATATCAAGATACCAAGCGTTCTCTTACTATCTGCCTTACATATCAAGATACCAAGCGTTCTCTTACTATATGTCTTACATATCAAGATACCAAGCGTTCTCTTACTATCTGTCTTACATATCAAGATACCAAGCGTTCTCTTACTATCTGTCTTACATATCAAGATACCAAGCGTTCTCTTACTATCTGTCTTACATATCAAGATACCAAGCGTTCTCTTACTATCTGCCTTACATATCAAGATACCAAGCATTCTCTTACTATCTGCCTTACATATCAAGATACCAAGCATTCTCTTACTATCTGTCTTACATATCATAAGATACCAAGCGTTCTCTTACTATCTGTCTTACATATCATAAGATACCAAGCGTTCTCTTACTATATGCCTTACATATCAAGATACCAAGCGTTCTCTTACTATCTGTCTTACATATCAAGATACCAAGCGTTCTCTTACTATCTGCCTTACATATCATAAGAGACAAAGCGTTCTCTTACTATCTGTCTTACATATTAAGATACCAAGCGTTCTCTTACTATCTGCTTTACATATCAAGACACCAAGCGTTCTCTTACTTTCTGTCTTACATATCAAGATACCAAGCGTTCTCTTACTATCTGCCTTACATATCAAGATACCAAGCGTTCTCTTACTATATGTCTTACATATCAAGATACCAAGCGTTCTCTTACTATCTGCCTTACATATCATAAGATACCAAGCGTTCTCTTACTATCTGTCTTACATATTAAGATACCAAGCGTTCTCTTACTATCTGCTTTACATATCAAGACACCAAGCGTTCTCTTACTATCTGTCTTACATATCAAGATACCAAGCGTTCTCTTACTATCTGCCTTACATATCAAGATACCAAGCGTTCTCTTACTATATGTCTTACATATCAAGATACCAAGCGTTCTCTTACTATCTGTCTTACATATCAAGATACCAAGCGTTCTCTTACTATCTGTCTTACATATCAAGATACCAAGCGTTCTCTTACTATCTGTCTTACATATCAAGATACCAAGCGTTCTCTTACTATCTGTCTTACATATCAAGATACCAAGCGTTCTCTTACTATCTGTTTTACATATCAAGATACCAAGCGTTCTCTTACTATCTGTCTTACATATCAAGATACCAAGCGTTCTCTTACTATCTGCCTTACATATCATAAGATACCAAGCGTTCTCTTACTATCTGTCTTACATATCAAGATACCAAGCGTTCTTTTACTATCTGCCTTACATATCAAGATACCAAGCTTTCTCTTACTATCTGTCTTACATATTAAGATACCAAGCGTTCTCTTACTATCTGTCTTACATATTAAGATACCAAGCGTCCTCTTACTATCTGCCTTACATATCAAGATACCAAGCGTTCTCTTACTATCTGTCTTACATATTAAGATACCAAGCGTTCTCTTACTCTCTGCCTTACATATCAAGATACCAAGCGTTCTCTTACTATCTGTCTTACATATTAAGATACCAAGCGTTCTCTTACTATCTGTCTTACATATCAAGATACCAAGCGTTCTCTTACTATCTGTCTTACATATGAAGATACCAAGCGTTATCTTACTATCTGTCTTACATATTAAGATACCAAGCGTTCTCTTACTATCTGTCTTACATATCAAGAT
This sequence comes from Tegillarca granosa, assembly GCA_029721355.1. Taxonomy (NCBI): domain Eukaryota; kingdom Metazoa; phylum Mollusca; class Bivalvia; order Arcoida; family Arcidae; genus Tegillarca; species Tegillarca granosa. Next base: position 16,552 of record JARBDR010000780.1, on the reverse strand, counting down.
ACCAAGCGTTCTCTTACTATCTGTCTTACATATTAAGATACCAAGCGTTCTCTTACTATCTGTCTTACATATTAAGATACCAAGCGTTCTCTTACTATCTGTCTTACATATCAAGATACCAAGCGTTCTCTTACTATCTACCTTATATATCAAGATACCAAGCGTTCTCTTACTATCTGTCTTACATATCATAAGATACCAAGCGTTCTCTTACTATCTGTCTTACATATCAAGATATCAAGCGTTCTCTTACTATTTGTCTTACATATCAAGATACCAAGCGTTCTCTTACTATCTGCCTTACATATTAAGATACCAAGCGTTCTCTTACTATTTGCCTTACATATCAAGATACCAAGCGTTCTCTTACTATTTGTCTTACATATCAAGATACCAAGCGTTCTCTTACTATCTGCCTTACATATCATGAGATACCAAGCTTTCTCTTACTATTTGTCTTACATATCAAGATACCAAGCGTTCTCTTACTATCTGCCTTACATATCAAGATACCAAGCGTTCTCTTACTATCTGTCTTACATATCATGAGATACCAAGCGTTCTCTTACTATTTGTCTAACATATCAAGATACCAAGCGTTCTCTTACTATTTGTCTTACATATCAAGATACCAAGCGTTCTCTTACTATCTGCTTTACATATCAAGATACCAAGCGTTCTCTTACTATCTGCCTAACATATTAAGATACCAAGCGTTCTCTTACTATCTGCCTTACATATTAAGATACCAAGCGATCTCTTACTATCTGTCTTACATATCAAGATACCAAGCGTTCTCTTACTATCTGTCTTACATCTCAAGATACCAAGCGTTCTCTTACAATCTGTCTTACATATCATGAGAAACAAAGCGTTCTCTTACTATCTACCTGATATATCAAGAAACCAAGCGTTCTCTTACTATCTGTCTTACATATCAAGATACCAAGCGTTCTCTTACTATCTGTCTTACATATCAAGATACCAAGCGTTCTCTTACTATATGTCTTACATATCAAGATACCAAGCGTTCTCTTACTATCTGTCTTACATATCATGAGATACAAAGCGTTCTCTTACAAGCTGTCTTACATATCATGAGATACCAAGCGTTCTCTTACTATCTGTCTTACATATCACGCTTCCAAGCGTTCTCTTACTATCTACCTTACATATCAAGATACCAAGCGTTCTCTTACTATCTGTCTTACATATCATAAGATACCAAGCGTTCTCTTACTTTCTGTCTTACATATCATAAGATACCAAGCGTTCTCTTACTTTCTGTCTTACATATCAAGATACCAAGCGTTCTCTTACTATCTGTCTTACATATCAAGATACCAAGCGTTCTCTTACTATCTGTCTTACATATCATAAGATACCAAGCGTTCTCTTACTATCTGTCTTACATATCAAGATACCAAGCGTTCTCTTACTATTTGCCTTACATATCAAGATACCAAGCGTTCTCTTACTATTTGTCTTACATATCAAGATACCAAGCGTTCTCTTACTATCTGTCTTACATATTAAGATACCAAGCGTTCTCTTACTATTTGTCTTACATATCAAGATACCAAGCGTTCTCTTACTATTTGTCTTACATATCATCAGATACCAAGCGTTCTCTTACTATCTGCCTTACATATCATGAGATACCAAGCTTTCTCTTACTATTTGTCTTACATATCAAGATACCAAGCGTTCTCTTACTATCTGCCTTACATATCAAGATACCAAGCGTTCTCTTACTATCTGTCTTACATATCATGAGATACCAAGCGTTCTCTTACTATTTGTCTTACATATCAAGATACCAACCGTTCTCTTACTATTTGTCTTACATATCAAGATACCAAGCGTTCTCTTACTATCTGCTTTACATATCAAGATACCAAGCGTTCTGTTACTATCTGCCGAACATATTAAGATACCAAGCGTTCTCTTACTATCTGTCTTACATATCAAGATACCAAGCGTTCTCTTACTATCTGTCTTACATATCAAGATACCAAGCGTTCTCTTACTATGTCTTACATATCAAGATACCAAGCGTTCTCTTACTATCTGTCTTACATATCATGAGATACAAAGCGTTCTCTTACAATCTGTCTTACATATCATGAGATACCAAGCGTTCTCTTACTATCTGTCTTACATATCAAGCTACCAAGCGTTCTCTTACTATCTGCTTTACATATCAAGATACCAAGCGTTCTCTTACTATCTACCTTATATATCAAGATACCAAGCGTTCCCTTACGATCTGTCTTACATATCAAGATACCAAGCGTTCTCTTACTATCTGTCTTACATATCAAGATACCAAGCGTTCTCTTACTATATGTGTTACATATCAAGATACCAAGCGTTCTCTTACTATCTGTCTTACATATCATGAGATACAAAGCGTTCTCTTACAATCTGTCTTACATATCATGAGATACCAAGCGTTCTCTTACTATCTGTCTTACATATCAAGCTACCAAGCGTTCTCTTACTATCTACCTTACATTTCAAGATACCAAGCGTTCTCTTACTATCTGTCTTACATATCATAAGATACCAAGCGTTCTCTTACTTTCTGTCTTACATATCAAGATACCAAGCGTTCTCTTACTATCTGTCTTACATATCAAGATACCAAGCGTTCTCTTACTATCTGTCTTACATATCATAAGATACCAAGCGTTCTCTTACTATCTGTCTTACATATCAAGATACCAAGCGTTCTCTTACTATCTGCCTTACATATCAAGATACCAAGCGTTCTCTTACTATTTGTCTTACATATCAAGATACCAAGCGTTCTCTTACTATTTGTCTTACATATCAAGATACCAAGTGTTCTCTTACTATCTGCCTTACATATCAAGATACCAAGCGTTCTCTTACTATCTGCCTTACATATTAAGATACCAAGCGTTCTCTTACTATTTGTCTTACATATCAAGATACCAAGTGTTCTCTTACTATCTGTCTTACATATCATAAGATACCAAGCGTTCTCTTACTATCTGCCTTACATATCATGAGATACCAAGCTTTTTCTTACTATTTGTCTTACATATCAAGATACCAAGCGTTCTCTTACTATCTGCCTTACATATCAAGATACCAAGCGTTCTCTTACTATCTGTCTTACATATCATGAGATACCAAGCGTTCTCTTAATATTTGTCTTACATATCAAGATACCAACCGTTCTCTTACTATTTGTCTTACATATCAAGATACCAAGCGTTCTCTTACTATCTGCTTTACATATCAAGATACCAAGCGTTCTGTTACTATCTGCCTAACATATTAAGATACCAAGGGTTCTCTTACTATCTGTCTTACATATCAAGATACCAAGCGTTCTCTTACTATCTGTCTTACATATCAAGATACCAAGCGTTCTCTTACTATGTCTTACATATCAAGATACCAAGCGTTCTCTTACTATCTGTCTTACATATCATGAGATACAAAGCGTTCTCTTACAATCTGTCTTACATATCATGAGATACCAAGCGTTCTCTTACTATCTGTCTTACATATCAAGATACCAAGTGTTCTCGTACTATCTACCTTACATATCAAGATACCAAGCGTTCTCTTACTATCTGCCTAACATATCAAGATACCAAGCGTTCTCCTTCTATCTGCTTTACATATCAAGATACCAAGCGTTCTCTTACTATTTGTCTAACATATCAAGCTACCAAGCGTTCTCTTACTATCTACCTTACATATCAAGATACCAAGCGTTCTCTTACTATCTGCCTAACATATCAAGATACCAAGCGATTTCTTACTATCTGCCTAACATATCAAGATACCAAGCGTTCTCCTTCTATCTGCTTTACATATCAAGATACCAAGCGTTCTCTTACTATATGCTTTACATATCAAGATACCAAACATTCTCTTACTATTTGTCTTACATATCAAGATACCAAGCGTTCTCTTACTATCTGTCTTACATATCATGAGATACCAAGCGTTCTCTTACAATCTGTCTTACATATCATGAGATACCAAGCGTTCTCTTACTATTTGTCTTACATATCAAGATACCAAGCGTTCTCTTACTATTTGTCTTACATATCAAGATACCAAGCGTTCTCTTACTATCTGTCTTACATATCATCAGATACCAAGCGTTCTCTTACTATCTGCCTTACATATCATGAGATACCAAGCTTTCTCTTACTATTTGTCTTACATATCAAGATACCAAGCGTTCTCTTACTATCTGCCTTAGATATCAAGATACCAAGCGTTCTCTTACTATCTGTCTTACATATCATGAGATACCAAGCGTTCTCTTACTATCTGTCTTACATATCAAGATACCAACCGTTCTCTTACTATTTGTCTTACATATCAAGATACCAAGCGTTCTCTTACTATCTGCTTTACATATCAAGATACCAAGCGTTCTGTTACTATCTGCCTAACATATTAAGATACCAAGCGTTCTCTTACTATCTGTCTTACATATCAAGATACCAAGCGTTCTCTTACTATCTGTCTTACATATCAAGATACCAAGCGTTCTCTTACTATGTCTTACATATCAAGATACCAAGCGTTCTCTTACTATCTGTCTTACATATCATGAGATACAAAGCGTTCTCTTACAATCTGTCTTACATATCATGAGATACCAAGCGTTCTCTTACTATCTGTCTTACATATCAAGCTACCAAGCGTTCTCGTACTATCTACCTTACATATCAAGATACCAAGCGTTCTCTTACTATCTACCTTATATATCAAGATACCAAGCGTTCCCTTACTATCTGTCTTACATATCAAGATACCAAGCGTTCTCTTACTATCTGTCTTACATATCAAGATACCAAGCGTTCTCTTACTATATGTGTTACATATCAAGATACCAAGCGTTCTCTTACTATCTGTCTTACATATCATGAGATACAAAGCGCTCTCTCCTACAATCTGTCTAACATATCATGAGATACCAAGCGTTCTCTTACTATCTGTCTTACATATCAAGCTACCAAGCGTTCTCTTACTATCTACCTTACATTTCAAGATACCAAGCGTTCTCTTACTATCTGTCTTACATATCATAAGATACCAAGCGTTCTCTTACTTTCTGTCTTACATATCAAGATACCAAGCGTTCTCTTACTATCTGTCTTACATATCAAGATACCAAGCGTTCTCTTACTATCTGTCTTACATATCATAAGATACCAAGCGTTCTCTTACTGTCTGTCTTACATATCAAGATACCAAGCGTTCTCTTACTATCTGCCTTACATATCAAGATACCAAGCGTTCTCTTACTATTTGTCTTACATATCAAGATACCAAGCGTTCTCTTACTATTTGTCTTACATATCAAGATACCAAGTGTTCTCTTACTATCTGCCTTACATATTAAGATACCAAGCGTTCTCTTACTATTTGTCTTACATATCAAGATACCAAGTGTTCTCTTACTATCTGTCTTACATATCATAAGATACCAAGCGTTCTCTTACTATCTGCCTTACATATCATGAGATACCAAGCTTTCTCTTACTATTTGTCTTACATATCAAGATACCAAGCGTTCTTTTACTATCTGCCTTACATATCAAGATACCAAGCGTTCTCTTACTATCTGTCTTACATATCATAAGATACCACGCGTTCTGTTACTATCTGCCTTACATATCAAGATACCAAGGGTTCTCTTACTATTTGTCTTACATATCAAGATACAGACCGTTCTCTTACTATTTGTCTTACATATCAAGATACCAAGCGTTCTCTTACTATCTGCTTTACATATCAAGATACCAAGCGTTCTGTTACTATCTGCCTAACATATTAAGATACCAAGGGTTCTCTTACTATCTGTCTTACATATCAAGATACCAAGCGTTCTCTTACTATCTGTCTTACATATCAAGATACCAAGCGTTCTCTTACTATGTCTTACATATCAAGATACCAAGCGTTCTCTTACTATCTGTCTTACATATCATGAGATACAAAGCGTTCTCTTACAATCTGTCTTACATATCATGAGATACGAAGCGTTCTCTTACTATCTGTCTTACATATCAAGATACCAAGTGTTCTCGTACTATCTACCTTACATATCAAGATACCAAGCGTTCTCTTACTATCTGCCTAACATATCAAGATACCAAGCGTTCTCCTTCTATCTGCTTTACATATCAAGATACCAAGCGTTCTCTTACTATTTGTCTAACATATCAAGCTACCAAGCGTTCTCTTACTATCTACCTTACATATCAAGATACCAAGCGTTCTCTTACTATCTGCCTAACATATCAAGATACCAAGCGATTTCTTACTATCTGCCTAACATATCAAGATACCAAGCGTTCTCCTTCTATCTGCTTTACATATCAAGATACCAAGCGTTCTCTTACTATATGCTTTACATATCAAGATACCAATCATTCTCTTACTATCTGCTTTACATATCAAGATACCAAGCGTTCTCTTACTATCTGTCTTACATATCAAGACACCAAGCGTTCTCTTACTATCTGTCTTACATATTAAGATACCAAGCGTTCTCTTACTATCTGTCTTACATATCAAGACACCAAGCGTTCTCTTACTATATGTCTTACATATTAAGATACCAAGCTTTCTCTTACTATCTGTCTTACATATTAAGATACCAAGCGTTCTGTTACTATCTGTCTTACATATAGAGACACCAAGCGTTCTGTTACTATCTGTCTCACATATTAAGATACCAAGCGTTCTCTTACTATCTGTCTTACATATTAAGATACCAAGCGTTCTCTTACTATATGTCTTACATATCAAGATACCAAGCTTTCTCTTACTATCTGTCTTACATATTAAGATACCAAGCGTTCTATTACTATCTGCTTTACATATGAAGATACCAAGCGTTCTCTTACTATCTGTCTTACATATCAAGACACCAAGCGTTCTCTTACTAACTGTCTTACATACCAAGATACCAAGCGTTCTCTTACTATCTGCTTTACATATCAAGACACCAAGCGTTCTCTTACTATCTGTCTTACATATCAAGATACCAAGCTTTCTCTTACTATCTGTCTCACATATCAAGATACCAAGCGTTCTCTTACTATCTGTCTTACATATTAAGATACCAAGCGTTCTCTTACTATATGTCTTACATATCAAGATACCAAGCTTTCTCTTACTATCTGTCTTACATATTAAGATACCAAGCGTTCTATTACTATCTGCTTTACATATGAAGATACCAAGCGTTCTCTTACTATCTGTCTTACATATCAAGACACCAAGCGTTCTCTTACTAACTGTCTTACATACCAAGATACCAAGCGTTCTCTTACTATCTGCTTTACATATCAAGACACCAAGCGTTCTCTTACTATCTGTCTTACATATCAAGACACCAAGCGTTCTCTAACTATCTGTCTTACATATCAAGACACCAAGCGTTCTCTTACTATCTGTCTTACATATCAAGACACCAAGCGTTCTCTTACTATCTGCTTTACATATCAAGACACCAAGCGTTCTCTTACTATCTGTCTTACATATCAAGACACCAAGCGTTCTCTTACTATCTGCTTTACATACCAAGATACCAAGCGTTCTCTTACTATCTGTCTTACATATAGAGACACCAAGCGTTCTGTTACTATCTGTCTTACATATAGAGACACCAAGCGTTCTGTTACTATCTGTCTTACATACCAAGATACCAAGCTTTCTCTTACTATATGTCTTACATATCAAGATACCAAGCGTTCTCTTACTATCTGTCTTACATATTAAGATACCAAGCGTTCTCGTACTATCTACCTTACATATCAAGATACCAAGCGTTCTCTTACTATCTACCTTATATATCAAGATACCAAGCGTTCCCTTACTATCTGTCTTACATATCAAGATACCAAGCGTTCTCTTACTATCTGTCTTACATATCAAGATACCAAGCGTTCTCTTACTATATGTGTTACATATCAAGATACCAAGCGTTCTCTTACTATCTGTCTTACATATCATGAGATACAAAGCGTTCTCTTACAATCTGTCTTACATATCATGAGATACCAAGCGTTCTCTTACTATCTGTCTTACATATCAAGCTACCAAGCGTTCTCTTACTATCTACCTTACATTTCAAGATACCAAGCGTTCTCTTACTATCTGTCTTACATATCATAAGATACCAAGCGTTCTCTTACTTTCTGTCTTACATATCAAGATACCAAGCGTTCTCTTACTATCTGTCTTACATATCAAGATACCAAGCGTTCTCTTACTATCTGTCTTACATATCATAAGATACCAAGCGTTCTCTTACTATTGTCTTACATATCGAGATACCAAGCGTTCTCTTACTATTTGTCTTACATATCAAGATACCAAGCGTTCTCTTACTATTTGTCTTACATATCAAGATACCAAGCGTTCTCTTACTATCTGTCTTACATATTAAGATACCAAGCGTTCTCTTACTATCTGTCTTACATATCAAGATACCAAGCGTTCTCTTACTATCTGCCTTACATATCAAGATACCAAGCGTTCTCTTACTATCTGCCTTACATATTAAGATACCAAGCGTTCTCTTACTATTTGTCTTACATATCAAGATACCAAGTGTTCTCTTACTATCCGTCTTACATATCATAAGATACCAAGCGTTCTCTTACTATCTGCCTTACATATCATGAGAAACCATGTTTCTCTTACTATTTGTCTTACATATCAAGATACCAAGCGTTCTCTTACTATCTGCCTTACATATCAAGATACCAAGCGTTCTCTTACTATCTGTCTTACATATCATGAGATACCAAGCGTTCTTTTACTATTTGTCTTACATATCAAGATACCAAGCGTTCTCTTACTATCTGTCTTACATATCATGAGATACCAACCGTTCTCTTACTATTTGTCTTACATATCAAGATACCAAGCGTTCTCTTACTATCTGCTTTACATATCAAGATACCAAGCGTTCTGTTACTATCTGCCTAACATATTAAGATACCAAGGGTTCTCTTACTATCTGTCTTACATATCAAGATACCAAGCGTTCTCTTACTATCTGTCTTACATATCAAGATACCAAGCGTTCTCTTACTATGTCTTACATATCAAGATACCAAGCGTTCTCTTACTATCTGTCTTACATATCATGAGATACAAAGCGTTCTCTTACAATCTGTCTTACATATCATGAGATACCAAGCGTTCTCTTACTATCTGTCTTACATATCAAGTTACCAAGCGTTCTCGTACTATCTACCTTACATATCAAGATACCAAGCGTTCTCTTACTATCTGCCTAACATATCAAGATACCAAGTGTTCTCCTTCTATCTGCTTTACATATCAAGATACCAAGCGTTCTCTTACTATTTGTCTAACATATCAAGCTACCAAGCGTTCTCTTACTATCTACCTTACATATCAAGATACCAAGCGTTCTCTTACTATCTGCCTAACATATCAAGATACCAAGCGATTTCTTACTATCTGCCTAACATATCAAGATACCAAGCGTTCTCCTTCTATTTGCTTTACATATCAAGATACCAAGCGTTCTCTTACTAACTGCTTTACATATCAAGATACCAAGCATTCTCTTACTATCTGCTTTACATATCAAGATACCAAGCGTTCTCTTACTATCTGTCTTACATATCAAGACACCAAGCGTTCTCTTACTATCTGTCTTACATATTAAGATACCAAGCGTTCTCTTACTATCTGTCTTACATATCAAGACACCAAGCGTTCTCTTACTATCTGTCTTACATATCAAGATACCAAGCGTTCTCTTACTATCTGCCTTACATATCAAGATACCAAGCGTTCTCTTACTATTTGTCTTACATATCAAGATACCAAGCGTTCTCTTACTATCTGTCTTACATATCAAGATACCAAGCGTTCTCTTACTATCTGCTTTACATATCAAGATACCAAGCGTTCTCTTACTATTTGTCTTACATATCAAGATACCAAGCGTTCTCTTACTATCTGTCTTACATATCAAGATACCAAGCGTTCTCTTACTATCTGCTTTACATATCAAGATACCAAGCATTCTCTTACTATCTGCTTTACATATCAAGATACCAAGCGTTCTCTTACTATCTGTCTTACATATCAAGACACCAAGCGTTCTCTTACTATCTGTCTTACATATTAAGATACCAAGCGTTCTCTTACTATCTGTCTTACATATCAAGACACCAAGCGTTCTCTTACTATCTGTCTTACATATCAAGATACCAAGCGTTCTCTTACTATCTGCCTTACATATCAAGATACCAAGCGTTCTCTTACTATCTGCCTTACATATTAAGATACCAAGCGTTCTCTTACTATTTGTCTTACATATCAAGATACCAAGTGTTCTCTTACTATCTGTCTTACATATCATAAGATACCAAGCGTTCTCTTACTATCTGCCTTACATATCATGAGATACCAAGCTTTCTCTTACTATTTGTCTTACATATCAAGATACCAAGCGTTCTCTTACTATCTGCCTTACATATCAAGATACCAAGCGTTCTCTTACTATCTGTCTTACATATCATGAGATACCAAGCGTTCTCTTACTATTTGTCTTACATATCAAGATACCAACCGTTCTCTTACTATTTGTCTTACATATCAAGATACCAAGCGTTCTCTTACTATCTGCTTTACATATCAAGATACCAAGCGTTCTGTTACTATCTGCCTAACATATTAAGATACCAAGGGTTCTCTTACTATCTGTCTTACATATCAAGATACCAAGCGTTCTCTTACTATCTGTCTTACATATCAAGATACCAAGCGTTCTCTTACTATGTCTTACATATCAAGATACCAAGCGTTCTCTTACTATCTGTCTTACATATCATGAGATACAAAGCGTTCTCTTACAATCTGTCTTAAATATCATGAGATACCAAGCGTTCTCTTACTATCTGTCTTACATATCAAGCTACCAAGCGTTCTGGTACAATCTACCTTACATATCAAGATACCAAGCGTTCTCTTACTATCTGCCTAACATATCAAGATACCAAGCGTTCTCCTTCTATCTGCTTTACATATCAAGATACCAAGCGTTCTCTTACTATTTGTCTAACATATCAAGCTACCAAGCGTTCTCTTACTATCTACCTTACATATCAAGATACCAAGCGTTCTCTTACTATCTGCCTAACATATCAAGATACCAAGCGATTTCTTACTATCTGCCTAACATATCAAGATACCAAGCGTTCTCCTTCTATCTGCTTTACATATCAAGATACCAAGCGTTCTCTTACTATCTGCTTTACATATCAAGATACCAAGCATTCTCTTACTATCTGCTTTACATATCAAGATACCAAGCGTTCTCTTACTATCTGTCTTACATATCAAGACACCAAGCGTTCTCTTACTATCTGTCTTACATATTAAGATACCAAGCGTTCTCTTACTATCTGTCTTACATATCAAGACACCAAGCGTTCTCTTACTATATGTCTTACATATCAAGATACCAAGCTTTCTCTTACTATCTGTCTTACATATTAAGATAGCAAGCGTTCTCTTACTATCTGTCTTACATATTAAGATACCAAGCGTTCTATTACTATCTGCTTTACATATGAAGATACCAAGCGTTCTCTTACTATCTGTCTTACATATCAAGACACCAAGCGTTCTCTTACTAACTGTCTTACATACCAAGATACCAAGCGTTCTCTTACTATCTGCTTTACATATCAAGACACCAAGCGTTCTCTTACTATCTGTCTTACATATCAAGACACCAAGCGTTCTCTAACTATCTGTCTTACATATCAAGACACCAAGCGTTCTCTTACTATCTGTCTTACATATCAAGACACCAAGCGTTCTCTTACTATCTGCTTTACATATCAAGACACCAAGCGTTCTCTTACTATCTGTCTTACATATCAAGACACCAAGCGTTCTCTTACTATCTGTCTTACATACCAAGATACCAAGCGTTCTCTTACTATCTGCTTTACATATCAAGACACCAAGCGTTCTCTTACTATCTGCCTAACATATTAAGATACCAAGGGTTCTCTTACTATCTGTCTTACATATCAAGATATCAAGCGTTCTCTTACTATCTGTCTTACATATCAAGATACCAAGCGTTCTCTTACTATGTCTTACATATCAAGATACCAAGCGTTCTCTTACTATCTGTCTTACATATCATGAGATACAAAGCGTTCTCTTACAATCTGTCTTACATATCATGAGATACCAAGCGTTCTCTTACTATCTGTCTTACATATCAAGCTACCAAGCGTTCTCGTACTATCTACCTTACATATCAAGATACCAAGCGTTCTCTTACTATCTGCCTAACATATTAAGATACCAAGCGTTCTCCTTCTATCTGCTTTACATATCAAGATACCAAGCGTTCTCTTACTATTTGTCTAACATATCAAGCTACCAAGCGTTCTCTTACTATCTACCTTACATATCAAGATACCAAGCGTTCTCTTACTATCTGCCTAACATATCAAGATACCAAGCGATTTCTTACTATCTGCCTAACATATCAAGATACCAAGCGTTCTCCTTCTATCTGCTTTACATATCAAGATACCAAGCGTTCTCTTACTATCTGCTTTACATATCAAGATACCAAGCATTCTCTTAAATCTGCTTGACATATCAAGATACCAAGCGTTCTCTTACTATCTGTCTTACATATCAAGACACCAAGCGTTCTCTTACTATCTGTCTTACATATTAAGATACCAAGCATTCTCTTACTATCTGTCTTACATATCAAGACACCAAGCGTTCTCTTACTATATGTCTTACATATCAAGATACCAAGCTTTCTCTTACTATCTGTCTTACATATTAAGATACCAAGCGTTCTCTTACTATCTGTCTTACATATTAAGATACCAAGCGTTCTATTACTATCTGCTTTACATATCAAGATACCAAGCGTTCTCTTACTATCTGTCTTACATATCAAGACACCAAGCGTTCTCTTACTAACTGTCTTACATACCAAGATACCAAGCGTTCTCTTACTATCTGCTTTACATATCAAGACAGCAAGCGTTCTCTTACTATCTGTCTTACATATCAAGACACCAAGCGTTCTCTATCTGTCTTACATATCAAGACACCAAGCGTTCTCTTACTATCTGTCTTACATATCAAGACACCAAGCGTTCTCTTACTATCTGCTTTACATATCAAGACACCAAGCGTTCTCTTACTATCTGTCTTACATATCAAGACACCAAGCGTTCTCTTACTATCTGTCTTACATACCAAGATACCAAGCGTTCTCTTACTATCTGCTTTACATATCAAGACACCAAGCGTTCTCTTACTATCTGTCTTACATATCAAGACACCAAGCGTTCTGTTACTATCTGTCTTACATACCAAGATACCAAGCTTTCTCTTACTATATGTCTTACATATCAAGATACCAAGCGTTCTCTTACTATCTGTCTTACATATTAAGATACCAAGCGTTCTCTTATATCTGTCTTACATATCAAGATACCAAGCGTTCTCTTACTATCTGTCTTACATATCAAGATACCAAGCGTTCTCTTACTATCTACTTTACATATTAAGATACCAAGCGTTCTCTTACTATCTGTCTTACATATCATAAGATACCAAGCGTTCTCTTACTATCTGTCTTACATATCATAAGATACCAAGCGTTCTCTTACTATCTGTCTTACATATCAAGATACCAAGCGTTCTCTTACTATCTGTCTTACATATCAAGATACCAAGCGTTCTCTTACTATCTGTTTTATATATTAAGATACCAAGCGTTCTCTTACTATCTGTCTTACATATCATAAGATACCAAACGTTCTCTTACTATCTGTCTTACATATCATAAGATACCAAGCGTTCTCTTACTATCTGTCTTACATATCAAGATACCAAGCGTTCTCTTACTATCTGTCTTACATATCAAGATACCAAGCGTTCTCTTACTATCTGCTTTACATATTAAGATACCAAGCGTTCTCTTACTATCTGTCTTAC
>JARBDR010000779.1:0-73467 GCA_029721355.1 Tegillarca granosa | reverse complement strand
AAGATGGAGGAAACCTGAAACACAAATTCCATGTTTCAGTTTACATTGTAAATTACAGTAATTACGATAAAACATGTTGAAACAACATGGGATTACGATTCTTATTTTCTTCAAGGATTAGTTTAATATTACGCTACATGAATTTAGGTGACATGCGATAATTAAGACAAATCTATGAAATGTGATGTGTACATGTTCAGTTTATGATAGTTTTCTCGGCACAGTTGCAAACTGAAAAAGATTACATTCAATTCGCGGGATATCACGAATATGAAATATTGAAAATATTGATATGGTTTTGATGAATTTTTCTTGGATACCTAAATTAGTGAATATTTCTTTTATGTATTTTTCTTTGTTGTGGTTGTCCAAAAAGTTAAAGTCGGTCTTCTTAGGAATAGATGTATTACTGCAACATGTGATGCTTCTTGTCAATGCAGTTAGCATTCCTTTGCAGGATTTGGATTTATATAATTTTGAAACTTTAGATTCTTTATTTTCAACTGTTTGGCTTATATTTTTTATGCATCAAACTTTTCGGTCCTAGTGTCACTGATGAGGAATGAATTTCCGAAATGTGCACATCTGGCACATCAAAATTGAACTGGTATTTGTATTATATTTACCAATCTTTCGTCTTTGAAAATGTTGTCAGACAACTCAACATGCAAATAGGTATTATTATTGGTTAAAATTGCATTTGTCTCAACCGGTCTTATGTTGATGGTTTGGATGTCCTAGGTGTTGTTTAATTCTAGGAAAATGTGATCATATTCAACATCACCTTCATATACTGGGATGAATTCTGACTCTGGTGTTGGAGATTTAATTACTTCCCGTTTCCACCATCCATTCAACCAATCATCTTTTGAGCGAGTTTGTTTGCTTTTTTCTTTATCCATTCTTATATGATGCTTCTTGCTTGTATGGCTGATGAGGAATGGCTGTCTATTGGAGTTACAAATCTTCCGTAGTCAGATGGTTTTAATGCAAGCGAAAAACAGTTGTTTTCAGTAAGAAGGTCAACTTGCAAACTCTGATAGGTGGTCTTGTGTTTTTTCTCAACATGTGCTTTTAGATCTAGTGTCCTGTTGAAAGGCTTTTCTTCTTCATAGCACCATGGGCAAACTACTGAGAGGGCTGCGTGAGGTTTTGGAACAACATGGTTTTTCAGATCTCGTCTGGTTCTAAAATTGCTTGGACAAAGCCAACACTGATACATTTTACAATAAAATAAAAGGATAACATTCATAAGATCAAGGATTTGAACTTGTAAGGAATAAAGGCTTATTCCAGATTATAGCTATGATTATACGGGTCTGGATTCAATAATACTGGATTCACTAAAAACATGGTTCAGGATAATTGTATTTACTCTACTTTTCATAAGAGGGATGGCTAGTTCTTTCTGATGTTACAGTTAAAATCATGCTTTTTAGCTTGATATAACAGCAATGCTGTTCTACTAATGTTCGTTAGTTGCATGGCAAATGCTTTTGGAAACCAAGGAAACAATTCATATTCCCAAAGAGAATATGACTTTTCAGATCAACCTTTGTTTGGTAGACTCCAGTGTGATCAGTCCTGGCCCTAACCATCTAAAATTCTTCAAGCTGGTGAGGAGCCTTCGCCATTTGCTTCAAATTATATTTACACAATATAGGATTGGTCCCAACAATATCTGACATGTACTTTGAACAACTTAAACTACAGCTATCAGCTAGTAATCTTAACTATTTTTAATGTTCTAATTATACATGAGAGTTTTGGACAAACCAGGCTGGGCGGTGAATACCTCTATATTTAAGCAATCGGTCAATGTGATATGCTTTGGAAGGGAGCTTGAGGGATTTACGTACAAAGTAAGTGGTATCATCTATCTGTTTGGTTACGACATATGGACCTTTCCACTTGGATGTTAACTTCTGACAGACCCCGACTTTTCTGGTATTATCATACAACCAAACTGCATCACCTGGTTTGAAAGCACGTTTCTTTGCTTTCAGGTCATAGTGACGCTTCTGATAGTCAGAGTTACTTTTTAATTGTTTACGGGCTGTACTATGGGCCAGTTTCATTCTATCTTGTAGGCAATTTAATATATGTATCTATGTCTACTTCTTCATTTGAATTTGGTGGACTTTCAATGACGGCCTCCATTGGGAGGGTGATATTTCTGCCAAGCATCATCATATTTGGAGTTACTTGGGAACCTGAATGGACTGATGACCTATAGGCCATCATGACTTGTGGTAGGATTTGATCCCATTTCTCTCATTCTTTTCACAATACATGGAAAGCATGTTGATTAGTGTTCGATTGAACCTTTCAACATTTCCATTTGATTGTGGTCTCATACTAGTGGTTCTTGTTTTATCTATTTGGAGAAATTCACACATATCTTTAAAAGTTTTGGATTCGAAGTTTGATCTTGATCAGAGTGAATCTGCAAGAGTGTTCCAAAACGCCAAAATATTCATTCACAAATGCTTTGATAACAGTGGTGGCTTCTTGGTCAGGTATTGCAAAGGCCTTTGTCCATTTTGTGAAAAAAATCACATATACCAGAATGAACCGGTTTCCTGACTCGGTTTTAGGAAGAGGACCTAAAATATCTATGGCTACTCTCTCCATAGGTTCCCCGACAAGAAACTGACGAAGTGGTGCACGGTTAGTCCTAGAGGTTTTCTTTGCAGAGCACCTGTCACAAGTTATGCAGTATTGAATTATGTCATTTTTCATGGCAGGCCAATAGAAAGGTAGGCGAACTTTTTCTAAAATTTTTTCACTACCTAAATGAGCTGCAGATGGTATATCATGAAAGTGATGGAGTACATCATGCCTCATTTTATTTGGGACTACCACCTGCAAATATATTTTGCTTCACTTTCAAAATATTTTTTGTACAATACTCCACATTGGACCACTAGTTGGTTCCATTGTCGCCATAAGGTTTTGAGTGCAGATGTTTTACTAGATATTTGACTCCACTCTGGGCGAGAACATTTGTTTTCTAGGGAAACTAAAATAGGTCCAATATCGCTGTCTTCAAGCTGCTGCTGTCTAATTTCATGAGCCTGCCATCCAGGGAGTACAACGGTTTTTGTAGGTATGTTCTTGGTTTGAACATCATTGTCGCTTCGGGTTACTACTCGAATCTGATTACTGTTTGTTTGGGAGTCTTGATTAAGTTTTGGGTCATTAATGTTCTGCTTTGCGAGGGGCATTCGTTTTCTGAATCACTTTCATCATTGCCTTTTTGCTGATTGGAGCAAACAGAACAAGGATGTCTGGATAAAGCATCAGCAATTGTGTGCTTTCTGCCAACCCTATGGGTTACTGATAGGTTATAAGTACCTAACTCTAAAAGCCATCTTGCAACTTGACCAGTAGGTTTCTTAAGGTTTTTCATGCAGCTAACTGCTGCATTATCTGTGCGTAAGAGGACTCCTGTCGATAAAGATAGGAATGGAAGGTACGCAGTGCTACAATAACAGCAAGCAGTTCCTTTCTAGTTACGCAATATCTCTGCTCGTGTCTGTTCATTGATTTGCTCATATAGGCAATTACACGCTCACTTGCTTTTGAGACAGGACTGCACCTACAGCCTTATCAGAAGCATCTGTGTCTTATATGAATGGTATATTAGGAAGAGGGTAGCCTAAAATTGGTGACTTGGTTAGTTAAATTTTAAGACAGTCAAAGGCATTTTGACATTCATTATTTCATTCAATCTAGCACCTTTCTCACAAAGTTTATGTAGTGGCCTAGCAATCTGGGCAAAACCTTTAACAAATCTTCTGTAATAAGAACAAAGTCCCAGAAAACTTTAACTTGTTTTGGTGTTTTTGGAATTGGCCAAGAATTTACAGCTTCGATTTTACATGGGTCTGTAGTAATGCCTTTTTCAGAAACTATATGCCCAAGAAATTTAATTTCTTTTTGGAAGAACTGTCATTTTGAAGGCTTTAGTTTTAAGTTTGCTTCTATAACCTTTGAAATATATGTTCAAGTCGTTGGATACCTTCAGTGAAAGTGGTACAAGGTGAAATTATATCGTCCATGTAACTAGACATTCTGACTATTGCAACCCTCGCAAGACATTTTCCATGAGCCTCTCAAATGTCGATGGGGAGTTGGCGAGGCCAAAAGGCATGACTGTAAATTGGAACAGTCCAAGGGTAGTGGCAATGGCAGTTTTCTCTTTGTCTTTGGGGTCCATTTCAATCTGCCAGAAGCCAGAATTTAGGTCCATTGAACTGAACCATTTAGCTCCAGACAGAGAGTCAAGGCAGTCATCTTCTCTCGGGAGAGGGTATGCATCCTTGACAGTTACTTCATTGACATTTCTATAATCTACACAGAATCGGATTCCGTCATCTTTTTTAGATACTAATACTGTACGCTACATTTCTATTATACCTCTTTCTAACATTGTTTTAATTTCTTTTACTTCAGCATCTCGATTCCCTAGGGGTTGCCTTCTAGGAGGTTGTCCAATAGGGATGGCTGCACCAGTGTTTATTGAGTGTTTTACCCTATCGGTGCAACCAAGGTCTTCTGGTGATATCGCAAATAAATTCTGGTATTTATAAAGAAGTTGTCTGAAGAGATCAACTTGTTTATTGTTTAGATTTTTAAAACTTCTAAAAAATAAATCGGTCAGTGCCTCTGGGGGTTCAATCGACCTGGGAACTTGGCTTATGTTTAATGAGGTGGTTGTAGCAATGCGACCACCAGACACACTTTCTTTGTCTTGATATGGTTCGCATTTGCCAATTACAGAGTTGGCCTGCAGTGTCACGGCGTTATCACTACAGTTTAAAACATTAACTAGAAGGTTTTCCGACTTTGAATCTATAATACCTGGCACAAGATGTATGTCTTTCGAAGATTTAATTTGTTCAACATACACTGTCACTGTAAGGTGGCTTGACAGTGGTATGGCCACTGGAATCCAGGAACCAGAATTAGGTGTTATGACAACAGAACGACGGACTTCTAACCGACTGGTCATACAGGCACTGCCACCAGTGAAACATCTTATTTCAGAGTCATTTGTGTGTAAAACCATGTGCTTGTTTTTGATCTTATTGACATATTCAAGTAGGAAATCTTGACCTAAATTCCCCTCGGTTGAAATATCACACACAACAACGGGTTGTTTATAAGGTCTGTCAGCTACTATTATATCAAATTCGGCCCAACCATAAGTAGTTATTTAATTACCATTTAAATCATTTATTATAGATTCAATTGGTTTGGTCTATATTCACTTGAAATTGCAATATATATTCTGTAAGAAAGGAGATATGCAGTAGAACCGCTATCGATTAAGAAAGATACTTGGGTGTTAGAAACAATTCCTTTGGTATAAAATCCATTATCCCATTGTCCATTCACCTCCCCTATTTGTCCCATCCTTACATTATTAGACAATTTCTTAAATTCTGTATTATTAGTATGTTTACCAGGCCTATCAATATCCATCAAGTCACGGCCTACTGAAACGATGGTGTTTCGTTTCCCTGTGACTGAGTTGTTGATTTTTGGGTTTGACTTCGAGTACCTTAGGCTGGACCACTACTGCTTTGTTCATTTTGGCATTTTATATAAACTGGGCAATTTCGAAAGAAATGCTCGGTTGAATGACAAATGTAACAGGACCTGTTAGGTGAAATTTGTTTCTTAGTGAATTGATACCCTTGGCCGTTATTTTAGATAGTGTTTTCAAGTCTTTCCAGTCTAAGAACTAAGGTTTAAAGGGTCTAGTCGAGGTTACCGTTTTGGGCCCTCTCATGATATCTAGTTGGTGGTTTCTGCTGTTGATCATGGTTATGGGGTATCATTCTAACGGGTTTGTTTTGTCATTACTTTCCCTTAGTAGAGCTTCATATCTTTCTATTACGTCAACAGCTTCAACGACTGTGGTACATTCTTTGTCAATACAACGTACTTTCATATCAAGTGAGACAATTTTTTACAGTTGGTTTATTGCTAACGCTTCTTGGGCACGGGGACCTAGGTCGTAGTAGGCTTTTTGAGCCATTTGGCGTACATCGTCACCAAAGACAGCTATTGATTCACCCGGTTCTCGTTTTCGCATTTCAAGGCGTGATAACCATCTATTTCAGTGCTTAGAAATACCAAATCGATGGCCTAGTTTAGTGCTGGACAAGCTTATATAAAAATTTCGGACAGATCCCCTTAGGCTTTAGACAAGGAACAAAACCTTGTCCTTTTCTTTCCACCTAAAAAGTTCAGCACAATCCTCAAACTGTGAAATATATTCTTCCCAACTTTTATGGCAAGGTATTGGTCAGGTCTTAAGTTAGGATACTGTGGTGAACTTGAAGATTGCATTGTAACCATTGGGATACCGTATTCATTATGACAAGTATCTGATCTATTTTTGTATTGGCTCTGAGGTATAAATTCAGGTGGAATAGCATAATTTGGTCTATGAAAGGGTTCATGTATTGTATGTTTTGTGGTATTTCGTTTCTGAATGGGATTTGCTGTGGCAATTCAACAGGTATAGTGTCTGCAATTATGTCTCCTTGGCCTATGTCATTTAATTCTTTTTCTAATTTAAATTGGATTTCTGGGTCGGGGGACACCTGTGCCTGGTCTATAACTCTCACGTTAAATCTTAATTATAATGGGAATTTTCAATCAAACTGAACAATGCTCGGCTGCGATCCGTATCGTGATACTATCTTGAATTATAGTATCCCACTTCTGACACCAATTTGTAAGGGATTTGGCCGTTAGTTAAATTAATGTATATTAATTTCACTGCTTTACATTCACAGCGAACGATGTACTGGTTCCTTGCAGCTTATAAATATGGTTAAATGGAAACAAATATCACAGATCTGTGTTATTAATATTTATTGATATAATTATGTTACAGGTTAAATAAAGTTTTACAACATGTCCTTAGTTTTATATTTAATATTTATCATGTTTTAATTAATTTCAGGGAAGGAGTATACAAGGCGGCAATGTTCAGTGTGATTGGAAATAAACTGCTTAATTTTATTCATTATTCACCTTAAGGCTCTGTTCTATATTGCAAATCTGTAAGGTTTATACCAATATGGCCGCTCGGCTGTCGTCAGATGGTGCGACTATCCTATGTGCTAGTCAACAGTTATCTGACAAGTTTCGGATCTAGCCGCCTTTTATACTCTTGCCCTCATTCAAATATTAACCATTGAATGCCTTGTATGGCAGACTGTACGGGATATCTAACCAATCAGAATGCTGTATGGCTACTTTACAACCCAGATAGCCATATACTAGCCATACAGACTGCCGCACAGGACACAACAAAATGTACAATTAACGATATTATGACAATAATAAGGTAACAAACAAATTATAACAAGCATCTTCACATCAAAACACATTGTCATCATTATGTTATTTAATTGGATATGCTACCGAGACGTAATGGGTAAGTAATTTGTAATGTGAAGCGAGCAGACGGCTCCGCAGTTACAGCCACATCATTAGCACATATAGAACTAAATGAATAGGTTTAAGCTTTCAATTAAGCTAATTTAAATTAATTAATTATTAAAAAGCAATACTGGTTCTAAATGATTTTAAAACATGACAGCTAATATTTGCTGCAAAAAGCAATGTAATTACATGTGGGAAACTAAGGCAAGACAGCTCAGCAATCCAAGATGGAGGAAACCTTAAACACAAATTCCATGTTTCAGTTTACATTGTTGATTAATTACGATAAAACATGTTGAAACAACACGGGATTACGATTCTAATATTTTATGAAGGATTAGTTTAAATATTACGCTACATGAATTTAGGTGACATGCGATAATTAAGACAAAACTATGACAATGTGATGTGCACATGTTCAGTTTATGATAGTTTTCTCGGCACAGTTGCAAACCGAAAAAGATTACATTCAATTTGCGGGATATCACGAATATGAAATATTGAAAAAGGTAAGTTCTACAGCTATCGAGTCAAATATCCAATGTGTCTATAAACAATGAAATTAAACATATATGATGAATCACCACATATATAAAAGTTATTTCCCTTGTGTATAAATGTCGAATATATGAGCTTGTAATCATTACAATATGTCTTTAAGGGAAAAGGATTAATTATTTATTTAAAAAATAAGGTCTTTCAGAAATTAATCATGTATGATAATTGTGACTATATAAAACTTCTGGTTTTTTTTTTTTTTTTTTTTTTTTTTTCGTTATCATATTTTATAGAAAAAAATCCACCATTTGTTGCAATGTTATTAAGTAATAAGACAATTTTTTTTCCTATCAACCTTGCAATATTCTCTTAATCAAAATGAAAACAACGATATTTTTCTTAATTGTTGAAAAGTCATCCTTACATGTTAAATTATCAAATGCATTTGGCTATTTCTATAACGATCTTAATAATACCTTTCATTATTTAATAAATCCTTTTTTTTCAAATGATTAACTCTCTATATATATTATATTAATACATGTATCAAAGTTATAGATTGAAAGTATGAGTGCAAGTTATCTTCCGTTTCTCGTCGTAGCCTATTAAACCGTAATAAAACAATGGTTAAATACATCTTTTTTTGCAAGGATCGTTATGAAATATTAAATGATAAAAAACAGTACAATATTTACATCTCTACAGTGTCCCAAAAATTTCTGAGCGCAAGAAACGTCCCTGGGCTTTACCCTGGGCTTAATTTACTCCCTGGGCGAAATCTAAACAATTATATTTTGTTGAAAATCATGATCACATCACACTTTTACATTGTCTTAAGGGTAGTGTAAATTCAAACATTACTTGTAAAATATTGTCAAAGATCAAGTTTTTGAATGAATGTTTCATAGTTTTTTTTCAGCACTGTTGGCAGTAAATTATCATAAAGCATTGTCAGATTTGATAGTATTTTCCACAGCCAAAGTTGCGTATACAATTACAATTCTCATTTCCATCATTAATGTTCTTTTTTATCTGTCATTTAATAAAATGTAAAGAAAATAATTATATTATATTTTTCATCGAATACAGAGGGAAATAAATTGAAAATGTGGAAAGATAAATTTACGTAAATGATGCTTAAAAAGTCCAAAATACAGGTATCAGGACCATGGCTAAGGTGGATATATTGAATCGATAAGCTATAAAAGGCGTTAGTCATGACCTCGTTTTATTATCAAATGCTTATTAATTGATTTGTTTAAATGACAAGTTTGCGATAATCTGGTTGCATTGTTATGGAAGTAAACAATAGACAAGGAACCAATATTATTTAAAAAGCGTACCTTACAAATATAATACCAAACAAAACTGAAACACGTTTGGTATAAACTCTCTTAACATTACCTATTGAGTGTGTATAATATCGACCGCAACTTGTTTTAAAGGGTATCTGTAACAATTTCAGTTAAGAGCTTTCAGTTAAATATGGCTTTACTGAAAATTTTATAAAATCTATCCTTAAAAATAAGGAAGATATTTTTAATAAATCTCCCAAAATAAAAATTAAAAAAAGGCCAATATTGACGCTCCTAGTGAGGTCGAAGTTATAACCAACCATACAGAATATTGCTAATCATCTACTTAAATACAACAAATTCAAAATCATAGTTGAACTTTCTTTGAATATTTCATGATAAAAATATTAAGTGAAGTGGAATTTGCACCTGATTGATACCTATTATTAACCCATAATTATGATAATTATAAATCCATTTGTTTATTAGACTAAGGCCTGCACCTGTAATCAACAGGAGGTAACTTAAAATTGATTTAAAGTTATAGAGTTATTTAATAACAGTTTATACAGTAATACAAATTCCAATAAAATTATTTCATATGGAAAATATTATTTGGCACAAATAAGGATTTCACTTAAAAAAGCGAATTTATTATAGAAAATGGCACATTAATACTTTTCCAAAGTAAGAAAACAATTTATTAATTTCTTTGAATTTTATAATTTTTTTAGAAAAGGCAAATTTACCTCTTTAAGTACCCTAATACTATACTTAAAAGAAGTAGTGAACCAGTTTTTTTTTATCGGAAGTTGCTATGACTGTAGATGTATGTTTCATTGTCACTTTTTCATTTCAGCCAGTTTTGTATTCCTACTTTAGGAGTTCCTGCTCTTGGCGAGTGAGAATTGGTGAGTTGATTATAAATTAATTCATATTACCAGGTATGTACATTTGAGAAACAGTACTAGCTCACTTGTTATGAGGTAGGGTGAGCTAGAACATAATGTAATTTTTTTTCTTGTACAAGGCAGTTCCCAAGACAAGTGAATATAATAGTTCTGTCTGAAACCTGGATGGATGGAAGTTTTACTTTGATACTACTTCGGTTCATATGTGCTACCCTTTTGTGTTGTGTTCAGAAAATTGAAAATTTATGGTTAATAAAGCCTTCTATTAATTTTTGTTTGGTGCAATAAAGAGCATTGTTGCATTTATCATTTTCAGATAAAATTAATATATGGAGAAATAAACTTTTGTACATTTAGCTATTACTTCCATCAATACAAGTAAGTAAAGTATTTTTAAGCAGAATTTTTTATGGATATCCCTTCAATCAACATAATTAAATAACGTCTTAAACAAAGTATTTGTTATTATTTACATCTGGCACATCAGAATTTAACTGGTATTTGTTACATATTTACTACCCCTGAGCGGGTACCGCTGCTGGTGGAGTAAAACTCCCCGAGGGTATCCATAACTCAGTAGGCAGTACTTCGTGCTGTCAGAAAATGTACCATTTAGCAAAATCTTCAGCCGTCTAAATTAGGAATTTATTTAAAACTAAGGTTTGTTCCCTCATGCAAAGCATTCCTTAGCTGGATTTGGATTTATATAATTTTGGAACTTTAGATTCATTATTTTCAACTGTTTGGCTTAAGTTTTTTATTTTCAACTTTTCGGTCTTAGTGTCACTGATGAGGAATGAATTTCCGAAATGTGCACATCTGGCACATCAAAATTTAACTGGTATTTGTTATATATTTACTACCCCTGAGCGGGTACCTCTGCTGGTGGAGTAAAACTCCCCGAGGGTATCCATAACTCAGTAGGCAGTACTTCTTGCAGTCAGAAAATGTACCATTTAGCAAAATCTTCAGCCGTCTAAATTATGAATTTATTTAAAACTAAGGTTTGTTCCCTCATGCAAAGCATTCCTTAGCTGGATTTGGATTTATATAATTTTGGAACTTTAGATTCATTATTTTCAACTGTTTGGCTTATGTTTTTTATTTTCAACTTTTCGGTCTTAGTGTCACTGATGAGGAATGAATTTCCGAAATGTGCACATCTGGCACATCAAAATTTAACTGGTATTTGTTATTATTTATGTCTTTTTCCTCTTATTGTATTTAACATCTTTCTTTCTTTTTAAGCCTTGAACTTGAAGGGAGTAGAGTATGAAACCAAAACTGTAAATCTGATCAAAGATGGAGGACAGCAGGTATTTAAAATATTTTAAGTTCAATAAAACCATCTCTATATAAAGACCACCTGTCAATTAAGAATATTGCTTTAAGACCCTTTCAGCCAAAAAGCATCACCTGTATTTTAAGATCATATTCCTTATGTTCCATGTATCATCATTTTTTCAGGCTTTACTATATTTAGATTCTGTATAAAAGAACAACATATTTAAATACTGAACTTTGATAACAGATTATTTTAGTTACAAACAAAAATATCATATTGCATTCAGTGCATTCTGCTATTTAAAAAAAGGGAAAAAATTTTATCATTTTAAAGATTTCAGTTTTCATTACAATCGTGCAAATTCATGATAATACCGTGAAAGTCAAGTTCATGACGGTTTTTGTTTAATGTTAAATTCACTTTTTCATGATCTAAATTGTTCAGCAAATAATTTATTTCTTCTATTTTTTTTTCACAGAAAACAAGTGATTATACAACTGTTAACCCATTGCAACAAGTTCCGTCCATAGAGGTTAATGGCCAAACATTAACACAGTCAGTAAGTATACATAATTGTGTTAGTGGGTTAGAAATACTTCAGGACCCAGTTACACATAGTTAACTATGATTTGAACCACAATGAGCACATACAGTAAATGATCTGCTTATTATGGACTAAATAAAGAATAAATATAATTATGCTCACTGCATCTGGGCCCAGGTGACTATAGAGAATGGGATTTCTAGACAGGTTCTGAAATTATTAATTTTCACATTATAAAATGTAAAAAAAATTAGCTGTATATTAATTAAAATCTGGGCCAAGGTGACTATAGAGAATGGAATTTCTAGACAGGTTCCGAATACATTCATTTTTATATTATTAAATGTAAAAAAAAAATTATCTGTATCTTATTTAAAATGATTTTTAACCAAGCCGTTTGTTAGTTCTGGTTAAAAACCACATTATTCTACTTTTCTTAAAAAAAGTTAGATTGTTGACAACACATTATTGTCATCTTGCCCTAACATAACCGACGTCATGCTATCTTTCTAGAAATTCCATTCTCTCCTGAGATACCCCTTAAGGTGATGCCCCACTGGTTTTTAGAATCTGTTGCAATATAATAATAATATACTATAAATCAGGAAATTAATGCAAGCAAGATATGAATGCGAAAAATATTAGGCTTGTTTCATCACATTTATTTCTTGTCACATTTATTTTCCGATTTGTGTATGTTTATTGTAAATTGAGTTATCTCCCTTCACCCGGAAGTTGTAATCATGACTGATTAATTAAATAATTTTTTTCATAATAATATTTTCATTGCATATGATTCTAAATTTGGCAAATACAATATCATTTAACTGTTTCCCTATTATTTATTTTTGTGTGTTTTGATAAAACTTTAATCTATTGCTTAAATTTTCAGGGTTATATTTAGTAATATTTTAAACATTTTAGGTTGCCATAATTGAATTTTTGGAAGAAACATACCCATCTCCAGCATTGCTGCCTAAAGATGTTTTCAAGAGAGCCAAGGTATGCAATAGAGCTAGCCAGCATACAACATGATACAACATATTGCTTGTCATGACATTTGTTTTCATATAAATGTAAAATATGTTTATGTCTTATTTTTCTGGATTAATTCATTTTTCTAGGAAAACATAGAATTGTAGAATTTCACACTGTAAAATCGTAAATATTTAAGGGGGATTAAATTTCACCATTTTTGTGGGTTGGTGAATACAACAAATTAAAATGTCATTGAAAATTTTTAATTACCATCTCCCTAATGGAAGGTGAAATTTTCTCCCAAAAGAAAATGGTAAAACCTTGAATATCAATGATTCTTCACAAGTATTTTGGGATATATTTTGTAGTATGCAGGGAAACTCCATTGCCATCTTGTTCAGTACATGTATATTTAACAGCAAGTGACCTAAGGAGATATAACACTTGTGGGTACAGTTTAGTTGTTAATCATTATGATAGCTGTTTTAAGGATATGTGCTTGATATTGTACTGGAAAGCTATGCTGCATTTTTGACAGTTTTTGTTAAAAATTTGAAATCATGATGACTTTTTTTCATTGAAGTAAAATAAAATTTTTCATCCATGAATAAATACCTGTAAAACACTATCTCTCAAAATGGTATTTCCCTTAATGTAGCCTTATTCCTTGTGCATTCATATTTTGACATTAAGAGTTTGATCCTTTAAAAGGGTCTGACCTTCTTACAGAAAGGTAATGCACATTGTTTCAGAATCTTTCAACATCACTTTTAAGCAATCAATTGTTTAATCAATATTTCATTGTTAACTGTTACCCTATCAATATGCCAATTGGCACTTTTGACCTTTTGACCTCTAGAACATCTTCAATGGATTCTGTAAGCTGCTGTTCTATCATGCTTGTGTTCTTAATTTCTTCTTCTTCTTTTTTTCACCTGCTTGTTACTTGTTTCTGTAGGTTAGAGAGATCTGTGAGGTTATAGGTAGTGGTATACAGCCATTACAGACTAATTCAGGAGTACTCAAGAAAATAGGTGATGAGAAAAAGACAGAATGGGCTCAGTTTTGGATTGAAAAAGGATTTGTTGGTAAGCCTATGGGTGATTGTAAAAAATTACAGATATGTCTCATACATTGAAAAAAAAATTACTAATTCAGAGATTGTAAAATGATTTACAATTTTAATTTATATTGTTCATATTTGACTTCTTACTGGTATACAAAGTTAACTTAGACTGCCAGTAGCTAACAAGTAATTACATTAAATAATTTATATTTACTTTACAAAATGTGCTACTTGATGTTAAATTACAGTAAAACTTGTCTAAGCAATCACCTATATAAAGACCACCTTTTAATTAAAACTACTGTACATGTTTTATGGTTCCTTTATTTTGTATTTCAACCAGAAAGAACATGTGTAAAGACCACCTGTCTGTACAGTCTATGTTTTATAGGTCTTATATGTGGTCTTTATAAACAGGCTATACTTAATAAACTTCTACATATTCAATTAATTTACTAATATTTGTTTTTAAAGCAGTAGTGTGTATAATATTTGCATTGGTAGAAATTTAAAACATTGATAGTTTATTTAAATATTTTTGATTGACTTGTAATTGAAAGCAAATAGGTTTTTTATTTGGTAATGATATTTTACTCAGGGTGACTCAAATCACATCTTTAAAACCATACACTCTTTATAGGCTAGAATAATTTGATCCAATCTATTGTGTAAGATTTGAATCTGTCTTAATATACCAGATGTTCTTAAATATTGTGTTTCAGATAGGTGTTCTTGTTATTTGAAAAACAAAAGTGAATATTACACTTAATGGTCTGGATTTAAGGAGCAAACACTCCTTGCATAAAACCGGAGGCACTTTGACGAGCAAGTCGTTCAGTAATAGTTGTTCACCCAAACGCACATGGGCGACCACTAGCACTGTTGTTAGGTTGTTTATCTTAGATTCAAGATGGTGTCTCTGGGACAAAGTTTATAAGAAATATTTTAATATATTCCAAAAACCAACATGCATTTCAATTTATATTTTATTGTAAGTGTATTGCATCATTCTATATGGAAATTGAATGGAAGGATGTAGTTAAAACTTGTGAATAAATACAGGTTTAATTTATATTTTGACATTTTTTTCTCCAGTAAAAGTGTCTGTGTCTAAATCTATGGGAGATTATTTTTAAGCATCTGGATGATAATAATGATTTAGATTCATTGTGATTGCTTGCATCCGTTCAGAAGACATAAAAATGTATGTGGGAGTGCAGTGGAAAGCAGCCAGTCTAATTAACAGGCCTCAGATACCTTCAATCTGTATTTACAGAGTTATGGCCCCTTGACAGTGGTCGGACTTAAATATTTACAGTTATGGCCTCTTGATCATTCAAAGGACAATGGGTATATATTTACTTTAGAAAAATTACTTACTCTTTCTTTTTTTCTTTATTTATTTATTTATTTATTTATTTATTTATTTAATTATTTATTTATTTATTTATTTATTTCAGCACTAGAAAAAATGTTACAAAAGACAGCAGGAAAATACAGTGTAGGAGATGAAATTACAATGGCTGACTTATTTTTAGTACCACAAGTTGATAATGCAAAAAGGTAAATATTCTTGTGATTGATAAGAATTCAGCCATTTTTGTTTGTACTTAAAATGTATTCATTGTTCATTTATGATTTTTAGCTCTCCTGAGCTATTGCGATAGTTCATCGTCCGTCGTCTGTCGTGCGTCGTCCGTCGTGCATTATGTTTTTACATTTTAATCTTCTCCTACAAAACCACTGGGTCAAATTTAATGAAACTTGGTAACCATCATGCCTGGGTTAAGCCCTTTCAAATTTGCACAAATGAAGGAGTTATATCCCTTTGGGGCCCCATAAGGGGAAAGAGTGAAAAACTTTGAAAATCTTCTCATCTGAATCTACAAGAGATATACCTTAGTTATTTCATTTATAACATCCTTAGGTCATCTTTTTTCAGATTTGCACAAATGGTAGCCATTGGGGATCAAAATGGGGAAATTGTAAGGCACTGAATGGGGAAATTGCTAAAAATTATATATTTGTCACTATATCTTGAAAACTATTAACTTTTTGTATAGGCATGTATATTAGAATTTTGTAGATATTGACTTGACAATCATTTTGATATATGGTTCAAGGTCATATGTTTAAAGGTCAAGGTCACAGCTGCAAAAGAAGACTTAAATTGCTAATTATCTTGAAAACTATTAATTTTTACCTCACCTTAAAAACTTTCTGATGAGGTTTCAGTGCAAAAGGTTCACTGCTTTAGTGAACAGAAGATAAATATATTTTTTTCTAATAAACACACTATTCTGATATTGTAAAATGTCATAATACATCCATTTTACTAACACTTAGCCATTCAATTTAGGAAAAAAATATTAACCTTAAGGGAAGAATAATAAGGTTTCAAGAAAAAAAGTTTAGACAAAAATTATGCTAAAAAGAAAATTTTGGTTAAAAATGTTTATGGTACAGTAAGTACATTCAACAAATATTTCATGAGGTTACTGGCTATATCTCAGTTTATGGACCAGGCAGACACCCCAAAAATATAATATGGACCGAATGAAATATTTGTTATATTATACACAATGGATACCATCTCAAAATAGATACCAGCATTTTTCTGGAATTAATTATTTCCTTTAAGTCGATGATTATTTACATATCATAGTTGCCGTTCCTGACTGTAACTTTGTATTTCCATTAGTCTACTATTAACTCTCCGGGTTAAGATGTACTTTTTGTTAGTGTTATATTACGTCGTGTGAAGTAAGAACCATAATACCAACCGAAGCATCTGGTATGTATTGCAAAATATCGAGTAAAATCAATACATTTATAAGTAAAACAAATTTATAAGGTATAATAAAAATTACTAACTTTGCTGTCTTTTAGGAAGAACAAAATCTATCAATCTCATATATTTGTTTTTTAGGTTTTCAGTTCCCATGGAGACATTTCCTACAATTGCCAGAATAAATGAAGAATGTTCAAAGTTAGATGCATTTAAAGCAGCCAGTCCGTTTGTACAGTCTGATTGCCCAGAGGATTTACGGGCTAAATGATGATCGATACTTTTAATTCCACCAAAATATGAACATTCTGCATCAATTCCATATTCAGACTTTATCTGCATTAATCATTTATTTATTTTCCTAGCTGTGCCTTAAGATCATATAACATTCATATACATAAAGCAATTTTCTTGTTGATTTTTAGACATATTATTTCCACTTTACAAATTTTTATACTTGAAATATTAGTATCACTGCCTTGAAAATACATGTACCTAAGTGTACCTTTATAGCAAAATGTGTGTATGCTTATCCCTGTATATTAACTGTTTGCAGATAAACAACTTGTTGAAAAAAGTTTATTTTATTATTACATAAATGTCGATTCTGTTAAAAGAAATCATGAAGAAAATAAATGTGATATGAAACATTTTTGCAGCAAATACATTATCATATATATGTACATGTAGATGTATTCATTTGTTAATGCTAATAATCAAGAAAGGTCATGTTTATGTTAATAATCAAGTTGTTTTTGTTTATTTCATTTTTTCTTTTTTAAGTATAAAAGATCAAACTTTGCATGTATCATCATATTATAAAAGAATTTGCAAAATACAACAATCAAAGGCCACACCCCTTTTTCTTAGTTACCTCCCCTTGATAAATTAAACTTGTCTGGGATATATATTCCAAAGAACTTGAGGTACCTTTATCATGCTGAAAATACAAATCCACCACATTAATACTCTTTGTAAAGAATTTTAAATGGGTCTTTTTTCTCTATATAGTACAGTTATCTTGACAACTATGGGACTTAGGGGGGTATTATTAGTCACATGAACAATTCTTATTGAAATTAATAAGAGTTTTTGATTTGATAATACAATGTACATAAATTTACAGTGTGTGTGTGTGTGTGTGTGTGTGTGTGTGTGTGTGTTTGTGTGTATTTTAATCATGTTTACAATAACCATTATATAAATAGTGCCCTTGGTGGAGGGAAATATGGGCACTATTTACTTTATTATACCAAACAAAAAGTGGTTTCTTTTACCTTTTATTCCGACAAAGACTGTAAATGTGTAAAATTACATCTGATAAAGAACTGTAGAAGTTACTGGTCTGTAACTAACGTAATCCTTGTTAATTTCCGTGATGGACGGTCATAAGTTTCGGTGCCTAGTGGTGAACATTGCAATATCCCATGGCAATGTTAACTCTGCTTCAGACTCTGTGAATTGTTTCATACCACATGATTAGAAATTGATCAATAATAGATTAAGAATTTTCCGTGAGGTATAATATAGTGATTTGAATCTTTGCAGTTAAACAATTGTTGCATATATTATAAAGCTATACTATGTTTTATGTAATACATATATGACAATCAAAATATGAATTAAATTGATCAATTTGGTTTACAAGTATACTATCACATGAGACCCTATAATGTTTGTATGGGACTTTCAATTTGATAAAAAAAAAGAAAAACATTGTTCCAAGAAAACACATTGTTATTGTTCTTCATAACCTATAGTTTTTCACTATTTTTATGGGGTGTCATGTGATACAATATCAAGACTAAATTTTATATTTTACACAATGTTTGTTCTCTTTTTTCCAACATTTTACGGGCACAGTTGAATAAATGAAGCTAAGTGTTTGATAGTAAATTACAAAAAAAAAAAAAATTACAGTTGAATAAATGAAGCTAAGTGTTTGACAGTAAATTACAAAAAAAAAAAAAAAAAAAAAATCTACAGAAATCCTGTAAATTAAAATAAAGTTTGTCATATTTCACTTACTTAATTCAAGTCATAACAGAAATTCCTTTGTGTATTTTCCACAACAGATTGTGAGATACATTTATAGGTATCTGTATGAAAATCTTAACTATAAACTTTATGCCCTTTGAAATGCAGCAAATTTTAATTGGTTTGATAAAGAGAAGTCATATGGCCTTTTAAATTGTTGCCAAAATCTAGTACAGATAAATTTTGTTGTATTGTTTAATTAGAACTAGTAAAGTGGCTTGCAATATGTATATGCAAAAATATAAAAGCCATAAAGGGGCTTTAATGGGGTCTTAGTGGTCCAAGGCACATGCTTATTGATCACAATGCCTCTCACTGCCTAGGTTTGAATCCCACAAGGGGCAGAGTGTAGTACATGTATGAGAAAAATTGTCAGTTTGTTTGACAAAGAATTTTTGGTTTTCTTTTGAAACTCCCAATTTCCCCCACCATCCTTCAACTGATTTCCTTGATATAAGTCTAAGAATCTTGACTGTGGTGTAAAACTTCATTATTTCAATCAGCTGTTTTATGGGGTATTTATGCACTGATAGATCTAATTTTAAATTTCTAAAATAAAATTTCTTGAACACGCCATAATACTCTACAATTGTTTAAATGAAATTCAGGCTCTTAAAAGATCGTCAAAGCCCTTTATATAAGATAGTTTTGTGATGAAAAAGAATGAAAAATGCTCATTATATCTCCTTTGTAGCTTTGTAGGATATGAGGGGCCTAGGTAACCGAGTGGTAAAGACGTTAACCTTAGCTGTGGGTTAGATCCCATTGACTGCAAGTGAGAAAAGTTTCCTTATCGTTACTGGTTGTCTCTATAACAATAATGGATTTACTGGTCTGCAATAATTTTATCTGCGACTTTGTGGACGAGTGTACTACCACTCGCCATAAGTGTCCACTAGTACAATGCAGATCTGAAACACTTGCACACTTACGTACCACACGGACTTTGTTAAAATAAGTCTACGAGTTTTTAAGAACCTGTCTTGTCACGAAATGCTACAAAAAATTGGTGATGTGACATAAAACAACATTCAGTCAACCAATCGGTTGAAAAGATCCAATCTAGCTCGCACTTGTCCCAAAACTGGTGATGCCAGAGATATAACAAAAAAACCTGCAGTTTGTGTAAACGAGAAAAAAGTAGTCACACGGTCATAATGGCTTTCGGACCGCTAATTATAAACTGAAACCTCCTATCTTTAGATTGGCACTCATTTGTTATATGGTATCCCTTTTAACCTCCCCCCCCCAATGAATGAATGAATGAATAAAATACCTGGGATTAGAGCTTCATCACGTCTTAACGGAAGATGTTAATGTTTCAAACAACACAAAGGAGACTAAGCGTTATGAACCCGGCCTCATGCACGGTCCCCTCCTGTGACTACAAACACCGACTAGAATTCAGTATGTCTGTATACATGGATTGAAAATGGTGTTTAAAATGAAGAATTAAACAAAATGCCTGAAAACTATAATAAAGAATTATCATATTTATCAGAGACTTATAGCAGGTAAATTATTGTAATTATGAAACTTAACTCAATGATCTCAATGAAAAATGTTAACAATTTTCCTTCAAAATGAATAAATAAAGCCGATAAGTCTATAAAATCTACGTTAATTAGAAAAAGAAATTTGTATCAGAAAAAATAAACAGCCAAACAAGACAAATTGAAAAAAACAATACAAAACAAACGTATTGGGAACCTGATTATAAAATTCACGACTTTGTACGGACATTGAAGTACATGTCCAATGGTGTGGTTGTTGTATTATTGAACCGCAAGTAGTACATGAATATGAACATTTAAAATAAAAAGTCAATCACTAATTAAAAAACCTTGCATGTCATGATTAACTTATAATAAACTCAGAAAAGTGCTACTATTCAAGGAAGTTTTTACTAAAGGGTATCTGTTACGATTTGTTATTTTTACATATTTTCGATAAGTCCGACCGAAAATTAATCAAACTGTTTTTTAAGCGGTTAGCGTATACGCTAACCGCTTATTGGCATCGTGTCTTGCAGGAAGTGATAGGTCAAAGCGACTCCTAGCGGTAACCTTAGACCTTTGACCGAAGATTCCTACATGCTGTTTGGGGAGATATCTACTATGCCACGCCTACTCCCGTCATGCCTTATGCCATGGCGTGTAGTTTCATTCACAAAACGCCTATGAATGAAGTGTTAACGTAACTTTATATGTTTACTTAGTGTCTCAACGATGACCTAACAGACCCCAGTGACAGTGTGCATGCATCCCGTGTAATATGGATTATAACACAACAGCATCCATTGTTTTCATTGAGAACTCCGACATAAATAAGTAAGTTGTTGTAATCTAACTTGAGGTTTAGAATTTCAAAAGTTATATAATCAGACAGGGAAGATACAAAATAGTTAAACGAAAAAAGAAGAATTTTGTGGTTGGCTTGTCGACATCAATCGCAGAAATGACACATCACTGGATCCGATGGCAGATCATTTCATCACCGGTAGTATGTTATTAATTAACTGATATACTGTACTGGAATATATTTATGATTCCCCACCCAAAGGTGGGGAATCATATTGTTTTCGTTCTGTTTCTTCTTCTTCTTCTTCTTATTATTATTTTTATAATTTTTTTTCTTCCTTAAAATTGTCCGGTGCAGAACTCGGAAACGGTATGATGGGTTTCGATGAAATTTGGTACCAACAATCTGCTATCTTGGTAGATATGGATAAATGATCAAATTTTTTTCTATCTCGACGGCTCAGCGGTCGGTGCGTGTAAATTGCGTAATTTAATTCCAAACATATTTCTGTCGAATACGTACAAAGATAGATAACTCTTACAGAATCTTCTTCTTTCTTATTCAGTTTCTCAGATATATGAGCGCCCGATAAAAATGGGTAATCTGAATTAATGTATACAGTTAAGCACTAAACAAAAATGATTGAATGTTAATGAACTACATATTTATTAAGTGACTAACCTCTTTCTCACATACATAATTTGTTCTTAATAAATTCTCAGTTACTATGTATTAAATTGTTAAAAATATATCAAATTTTTATCAGCACTGCCAAACAAGTTAAACGCATCACTCAATCTCGTTCAAAATTTTAGGATAGGTTCCTGCACCATTAAAGTTTTTACATCCATGTGTATGACTAACCTCTTTCTCACATACATAATTTGTTCTTAATAAATTCTCAGTTACTATGTATTAAATTGTTAAAAATATATCAAATTTTTATCAGCACTGCCAAACAAGTTAAACGCATCATTCAATCTCGTTCAAACTTTTAGGATAGGTTCCTGCACCATTAAAGTTTTACATCCATGGGTATTTATTGGGTGAGGGACAGGAAGATGGGGTCTTAAAAACAAAAATCACCAATCCTCCTTAAACACTATAAAACCATATATAGGGCTTTGTCATAACTCATAAACTAATGAGATCCCCATCCCTAAAGTATATATTTTCTGGTTCTTAATGATAAAATGAAAAGAATGACACTAATCAAAGACACCTAAGGTCCTTTCCCACTGAAGGGTAGGGCTGGGTGGTGCTAAGTTAATTTTAAACTATTGAAATCCCCACCCCTAATTTATGTATTTTCTGGTTCCTTTTGAAAAGTTGAATAGAGTGATATGATTAAAGGGCACCTAAGGTCATTTCCCACGTGGGTGGTGCTATGTACATGTATAGCTTTTAAATAGTTAAAATCCTTTCCACTCATCTGTATATTTTCTTGTTCATTATGGACTTTTGAAAAGAGTGATAAAAACCTCCAGGAAATCATTTTCAAGAGAGGGTAGGGGTGTGAAGCCAGAATTCTTAACACCCACCCTCAGTCAAGAAACACTAGAGGAGTTGCATTTAGTTGAAATTTCACTTGATGTGAATATTCACTTTTGTTTGTATAACTTGAATAAACAATCCATTAATTGATTTAATCCCTTGTTAAAACAACACTAATCATTGGCAAAAGCTCCTCCCACGAATGAACAAGTGATCACATAATTTAAAGGAAAAATGACTAATCACATAATTCTTTTTCCTAATGAGGGCCACAGGCGCTTGAAGCATTCCTATGACAGAAAAAAGTGTTAAAATTTAAAGAAATATATGTGAAAAATACTAAAAAATTAACAAAAAATAAAGAAAATTGCAAATTACCTTTTTCTCAAAATTTTGATCCTGGGGTATACTTATATATTATAAAGGTAACAAAGGTTTTTCACCCAACCTTAGTTTTTCATCCATATCTCCATGAAATTTTAACATATTTTTAAAATTCTTTCTGCATTTTATTACAAAATTATTCTTCTTTCTGTTCTGATTGATCATTTCTTAAAGTCAGATTACTGCATAGGCATCTCAAACTCTCCCAAGAGAGAGAGAGAGAGAGAGAGAGAGAGAGAGAGAGAGAGAGAGAGAGAGAGAGAGTAACACCGTGTATCATTTCATTACATTTCATTCACACTTAATAAATATTTTAATTTTTATATTCCTTTATTAATATTATTATAGTATATATTTAATTGCTTGTTTATTTGTATTAACTCGTGAACTCGTTTCTTGGTCAATTTTGATCATACTTTCACTAATAATCAGTAATTGTAATACACGTATAGTGTTACTTGATGAACACTGCACCATGATATTCATCATCATCCTCCATAAAGTTTAAACTGGCGTTGGTCATTGTAGTCAATAACTGTAGCAAAACTGGCATTACTTCAATGAAGGAATGCAAGAAAAATCCAAATTTAAACAACATGTTTATGGTTTAAACTAACTTTCAGGAATGATTAAAGTTAACCTAAGCAAAATTATAAAAACAGAAAAACGGTTGATTGACAGGACTAAGCTGCCTATCAGAAAAATGTTGCCATAAGCTAAACTGCTAATGAACTTGAGTTGCTCATAATCACTCTTAATGACCCGAGTTGTTTTGACAGGATGGTGTTAATGTTTTTTCAAGCAATACAAACAAAAGTGAATATTCACTTCGAAGTGAAATTTCAACTAAATGCAACTCCTCTACTATCTTATGGCATACTTGATTTCATTTCTTAAGGCAAGTTTACAGGAATTATTCCTATTCAAAGAATTGTAAACAAATTCAATAGTATTATTACATGTTTTGATATGGATAATTGCTTTAATCTCTTTGTCAATTATCCATTAATATGTAGGTTATGGCTTCTTCACAGTCATGACACACGTCAATCAAATTTGTTGGTTAAACACCTCACAGTTCGTGAAATAGATTTGCTATCAATCAAAGTTGAATACCTGTCCAATCAAAATACACCAGCTAATAAAATTGCCAATTTAATGGATAGGACCTATGTCAGAAGACAGAACGCATGATTCTGATCTATTGAACTTGTATAATTTACATACATTTCGAATATGCAGATTCGGACTCCCGTGATCAATTGGTTTCTTTTAACAAAAAACATTGTTGCAACAATGGGATATGAGGGAATGAAAATATATATTAAAATGAATACTACTCGAATTATAATTGTACAATTCGATGTTAACTTTAAATTTACTTGTCTTCCGCCCTTTCTCTTTGTCAGCTTTCGATTACTAGTAATGGATACTATCAATCCATCTCGAGATCCGTCCATCAGCAGGTGTATATTTAAGACAATATATAGATTATGGATGGTGGGGAATCATACGTAACTGGTATCCCAGTAACAATCTCTAGTTGTATATTGTTTTCTGTTTTCCTGCATTCAGCACTGCCAAAATTAAGCGAAAACGCCTATAATGACAGTACCGATTTTGAAAACTTCTGTGGAAATTACTAAGTATCTCTAGTTCTAAAATGCACGTTTTTATTCCCCCCATACGACTGGAGTTAGCAACTCTACCATTTATCTGAAAACTGTTGGCAGTTTCACTGTTCTACGTGTTTCCTATAATTGAGAGAGAGAGAGAGAGAGAGAGAGAGAGAGAGAGAGAGAGAGAGAGTATAGCAATGGTGTTTTACGCTCAGTCAAATTCTTTCACTTATTTCGAAATGGTCAGTCAGTTCTGGGATGGTGGAGGAAACCGGAGTGCACAAAGAAAACCACCGACCTTTGTCAAGTGTACTGACAAACTTTCCACACTAGGATCTGTCTGAGGCACTGTGATCCGTAAGTGTGTGCTTTAGAACACTTGGCCACTGGGGCCCCTTACCTGTAATTGATATTTGTTCTTTGTGTAAACTCTAATGTCAGTTTACCAGGAAAAGAATTTATTATAATTATTATTTTTATTATTGTTATTATTATTGGTATTATTATTATCATTCAGGTAAACCATCTTAACTGTATGACTGATCAAATCCAGACTGGGCTCATACTAGTAAAAGTAAACAACTTAACAGCAAGAAAGTCACAGAAGAAATGAAAAGTCTAATAAAGACTTTGACAGGTATTAATAATTTGTAACAACTACTGGGATGTAGAGTGCTCATCCCATTCTTATGTGGAATAAAGTTTGTATACATACCATGGCTTATGGTAGAACAGCAATGAAACAGAACATTATTAGTTCTGGCCTTAATCTAGGACAGTCACAGGTCATATTTTGAATTGCCATGCATAGTAAACAGGTTTTATGAAATAAAAAGGTCATGACATACACTAATGCTTTACATGGAAAAAATGTGGAGTTAATAGACTTAGTCAATTTCACATCATTGCAAATTGCAAAATTTCTCAGTAAAGCTGGATAATCACAAATTATATTATAGAAAACTTAAGTATACAATTTACATTGGACTGTGAGGTTGTAAATACATTTTATCAAGAAAATTAAAAACTTTTTCAGAAGTTTTATTTTTACAGACAGATGAACTGTGTGTAAAACATGTCTGATTATACTTTAGCTTGAGAAATCTCAATTTAAGTAAAATATATTGCCACTTGCACAACTTTATAGCAGTAACACTAAGATTGACCACCTGGCAATTTGTTTTTGCTTCATCCAGTTATACCCAAAGGTCTCGAGATCCTTTTTCGAGTAAATGTGTATTTAAATTTTTAAAATTTGTTTTTGCTTCATCGAGTTATACTCAAAGGTCTTGAGATCCTTTTTCAAGTAAATGTGTATTTCAATATTTTAAATTTGTTTCTTTTTTCATTGAGTTATACTCAAATGTCTCGAGATCCTTTTCAAGTAAATGTGTATTTCAATGTTTTAAATTTGTTTCTTTTTTTCATTGAGTTATACTCAAAGGTCTCGAGATCCTTTTTCAAATGTGATATTCAGTATATTCTCAGGAATGTTAAGTATGATTTATTTTTTAACTCGTTTTTTTAAAAAGTTATTATTTAAAAAAGTTTTTGTTTGTTTTTTTTTTTCTATTTTCAGAAATAACAGACTGAAGGCTCGAAGGAGCAACAAGCAAATAAAGACAGACATGCGTCTAAGGCCGTTCAGGATTTATTTGAAAAATCACAGTAGATCTGAACATGATACCATAAACCAGAATGCATCCTTATTTGTAAAAATGGACACCTTTGAACCAGACAAGATACAACACTTGAAAACACAATAACCATCTATTGACAAGAGTCAAATTGACAATGAAATGGATTGATAACTGAGAATGCCCATGATTATCAAAGCAAGGTTTTTTGAAAGTAAATTCTGCTAAAAGACAAATTGTTCTTTTTCTTATTACACAAGTGATATCTTTTCAGACATATTGTGGTCTGTTAAACATTACTTTTAAATATTCTTTTATATCCAATGACGATATGCCCTTAATAAATATACATGTATTTCCTTTTGTAACAATATAAAGATTAAGATGGTAAACCAAAAACATTAACATGAATTGGAACTTGTTTCTATTAGCAACATTTTTAGATCACCTGAGCACATACCGGTAGTGCTCAAGTGAGCTATTGTGATGGGTCAATGTCTGTCGTGTTATCCTTTGTGTGTCGTGCGTCAACTTTTGCTTAACACTCCAGAGGCCACATATTTAGTCCAATCTTTATCAAACTTGCTCAGAATGATCTTCTTGACTAGCGCTAGCTCATTTTCATATATTGGCCATACTGGTTCAATAAAAAGGTTACTAGGTTTATTTATAGAAAAACCTTGTTAACACTTCTGAGGCCCAAATTTCAGCCTAATCTTCATCAACCTTGCTCAGGATGATGCTCTTGACAAAAGCTAGCTTAAGTTTGTTTAAGGATCATGTTGGGTCAATAAGTAGGTCACTTAGAGAAATTATAGAAAAACCTTTTTAACACTCCTGGGCCCATAATTTTATCCCAATCTTATCAACTTTCTCAGAATGATCCTCTTGACAAAAGCTAGCTTAAGGATGTTTAAGGGTCATGTTGGGTCAATAAGTGGGTCACTAGGTCAATTATAGAAAAGGTCCAATTTACTAAAATCAAGCTGAGTGTACATCATTTCAGGTGAGTGTCCAAGGCCTTCATGGTCCTTTTGTTTATGTTGCTGTAAATAAAATTTTCTCCAGAAATTTCTTTTCATATTATTAAAGTACCCTTACATTGGGGCCTTGGTGGACAAGTGGTCTAAGTCACATGCCTACATCATTATGTTTGCTCAGTTGGTAGAGTGCTCGCTTTGTATTAGGGAGGTTCGGGGTTCAAAGTCAGACTGGGTCTGACCAATACTTGAAAACTGGTAGTGACCTTTTTTTGCCAAGCACTCTGCATTTAGTAATGAAAGTCATGAGGTTTTTCAGAGTAGACCTTAAAAACTGAAGTCCAGTGTCATGACAGGTATGGCACCCTACAGAACCCTCCCTGCACATTGCCCTAACCACACTGCAAAGGTAAACATTTCTGTCACTTTATCTACAGTTGGTGAGGTCTCGATATAAGTGAAATATTCTTGATTGGGACTTAAACCTCATTAGATGAAATTGAATCACATGCTCGCAGATCAAAGTACATCTTACTGAGTAGGTTTGAATCCCACAGTGACAGAACTTAGGATGAGAAAGTTTTACAATTGCTTGTTGAAAGCCTTTGCCTATCTCCAGGCACTCCAGTTTACTCCATCAGCTTAGGACAGACTACCTTGCTAATTATGTGAAAGAATCAGTATCTTGACGGGGTTTAAGACACCATTTGTCTCTCCACTCTACTCCAGTATACCCTGAATAGAACCAGAG
Source organism: Tegillarca granosa (assembly GCA_029721355.1). NCBI lineage: Eukaryota > Metazoa > Mollusca > Bivalvia > Arcoida > Arcidae > Tegillarca > Tegillarca granosa. The sequence continues at coordinate 45,429 of JARBDR010000779.1, read as the reverse complement.
TAGGCAAATAATATCAGAAAACTAATGAATATTGGCTACTTATACAACAGACTGCATCATTATCACCTTTTCACAAACTAGGATAAATAATTATAGAGACAAACATGCAGCATTAGTTTTTCAAATTACTGATATCAACTTGTTTAGATTAACTTTCAGAATACATTGTATTTTATTTTAGTTTGATAACAACCAATGAAAGTCATAATTTTTATTACAAATGCAGGAACAACTAATTGTAACAATTTCACTATGGTGTTACATTGTATGAACTCATCTACAGATTTATTTCATATAAACATTTTTCCAAATTGTTCCTTTCTTGAGTGACTGTGGCATGTTATGTAATTTGGCTCTATTCAGCAAGTTTTATGCCTTCACTGAAGTAATTGAGTTCATACAAATAATCTAATGCATTAAATGAGAGGTTTGTTGGTTTTATTGCTGTTTAATCTTACATTAGCAATTTTCCAGCCAGTCATGACAAGAGGAAGTTAATTAATTTCTTAGGATAAATTAAAGAACAAGTTTGTGTATGTGAGATGTGCAAGCATGTTTTATTGTTTGCCATACTCAGTGATTTTCACATGCTACCTCAAAGAGTCAGTCTGCTTTATACAAGCACCCAACTCTTATTCACATGATGTCAGTGTGTCAACCATCGGTGCTCTCTCTTTAAGTTTAATTCTTATGATTTACCTTTTGTTTTTTTTTTTTTTTGGGGGGGGGGGGGTTTTGGAAAATTGCAATGCAGGCATTATTTTTGATGTATTGAGACATTTTTGTCTGATGGAAGCAAAAACCAAATGTCAAGGTCGTGTCATTTTGATTACCTGAGCTTTAAAATGCTATATGATGACTAAGTTTAAAGATTTTGACATGGAAGATAACCTTTTGATGTTTTTTTATTTGGAAAATTGCAATGCAGGCATTACTTTTTGATGTATTGAGACATTTTTGTCTGATGGAAGCAAAATTCAAATGTCAAGGTCATGGCATTTTGATTACCTGAGCTTTAAAATGCTTTATCATGACTAAGTTTAAAGATTTTGACATGGAAGATAACTTTTTGATGTTTTTGCAGTGCTCTCTGTAATTAAACCAAATCAAAGATCATGAGTGATAAGAAATAAGATGTTGGTCTTCCTGTATTTAGGTGCTTAGTTTAGATATAAGACATTACTTTATAATTACTAAATAAGATTTTTTGTTGAGAGATATTTTGTTACTTTCAATAAATATTCATTTTGTTTATTGCAGCTTACAAAATGTCTTAAAGTGGATTTTATTTTGTATCAAAACACTTTCACTGGTCATTTTCTTTCAGATGCATCTATTTGATCCCTTATTTTGAAATAAAACTGAGGAATGGGGTAATGGTGATTTACATACTACCACAATCGCAGTTAACAGTCTAGTCAAATGGGTTCTGGTCTAAAACTGATTACAACATCATACATTTTCTTACAAATGTAACGTACATATTTACAAAAAGCTAAGGGTCAACCAAAACCTCATCAAAAGGCTGTACATTTTTTTGAGAAATTGAATACCGTCAGGTACTTTTTTGGAAGTGGGATAATCAAAATTTATCTCAACTTTCAGAGCTACCAGGCTAACCGCTTTCCAGTACTTCCAGTACTTTGATTAATTTTTTTTATTGTCACTAAAATGCACCATCCTCTCTATTTGCAGTAATCAAAGTTTTAAGTTAAAAAACACAAAAGAAAATTAACAGGAATACAACATATGCATGGGTTCCCAATATGGATTACACCATCGTCTACCTTTAAGACCAATTTTAAAAATCTTTAGTGAAAAAAATAGTTCGTTTTGCAGTTTGTGACTTTTTGAAGGTACCACTGTCCAGTCGCATTCTCCGGTTCTTGGAGACAAGAGAGTTTGATTTCCAATCCCCATGGATAGAGCTTTAATATTATCTTTATTTTGATATTAAAAGATGGAACGATATTGTTGTTGTTGTTGTTGTTATTTAGAAAAACTACTTTTTATTTATAATTATGTTTGGGTATTATTTTTAAAATAAATGAAGTCACAAAACGAAGAAAAATTCGGCTTCAATTACAGAAATCAAACACCTGACCCCAAGTACCCGTGCCTGCAAGAGATGAAATAATTTGACTAGGACAAAAATCCCGGCCTCTCCCTTCATTTTTTTTTTTTTTAATGTTTCATAGACAAAAAAACATTGGAATTTAAGCTACTCAATACATTTATGTTGAACCAGCGACTTTTAAAACATTTTTAATGTTGCTGGTTGAACTCAAGATATTTTATTATATAACTGAGAAACTGCAAAAGAATATACCGTGACTATTACGTTCTTACTGGCTTATTCCATTTTACCCCCTGAAACCCGCTTGAACGATGTGACCGAGTAGAATTAATACTGTCATGAAGTCATACCATTACCGAGTATTAATTTTTCACAAAGTTCTGAGATTAATAAGAAGGAAACAAAAGTCATCTAGTTTACAACACTTTTTGACAGTAGAACCATTTAAAACATTTAAATATTGCATGTATAGAACAATCTGACTATGTTGTGAAATCCTTATGATTATTAAAATGAGTGAAGGATGGCGAGTGAAGGAACTTTTGCTAATGTTTAGCAGTAACATATAAAATATGATATAGTAATTAATATATATTTTAGGTCACTTGAAAGGTTTTTAATGAGCTATTGCGATCGTTTTCCGTAATGATTTAACGTCGCACAACAGTATTCTTATGCTTTCAATATTCCCTATTCTATTCTAATAGAAAAAGAAATCCCGCTCTTCGCTTTAGAAAAATAAAAAATTCCGACTTCAATAATATACTGAGATAAAAATACTTTAAAAAAGATTTATCGGTGCTTAACGTGATTTTTTATTTTAGAAAATAGCATTATGACAAGTATGTTTGAAAAAATCTACGTCTAAAAAAATAATCAAAATTGGTCTGGTGATATAATTTTGATAATTTTTGGGTAGAAACCCTATTTAAAGAACCGTCTCTGAATCGTTTTAAATACTGGATTATCGCCCTTTGAATAACTCTTTTGACATTGCAGACGAAAAATGGAAACGGGACAGCAAAAAACAAAACAAAAATGAATTTCGATTTAAAAAACATCAACGATTTGAAAGTGCGCGTTGAAGAACGTGTCACAGGCTTTGAGTTAACAATGGTAAAGTAAAGAATAATACATTTTAATCTTAAAATTTACAATGTGAACTGGAATCTTGACTTATGCAGTTATGCGTTAAGACAGCCTGATGCTGCTGTCAGTGCGTCGGAGAAAATGTTCCACTTAACAGCTTAACGTTCTGCGTCTATTTTCTCTACCTATTGGCAGTTAATAGTAAATATTGGAGCTGAATGCATAAAATATGTAATTAAAATAAAAAAGCACTTATCTGTTATCTATTGTCATTGAAATTGGTAAAACATTGTTAAAGTTATAAATGTTTGAGTATCTTTGACCTTTGGACTTATTGATGCAAGCCCTGTAAATTTATCTTCTTGTTCCGTCTTAATCACTTATAAATGTAAGTTATCGCTGTAGCAGCCATAAATTGCCAAATTGGCTGCCCAAACTCCACAGAGGTGTCTATGCCAGTCACATCACAGATTTGAGTCTTGTCTAAGAAGATCCAGATTGTTTCACCCTTAAACCTTTTCAACCCCCAAGTTGTTTTGCATGTATGCCAGTTCACCCTGTGTTGATTTGGTCATTTCATGTTCTATATTTTTTAACATTGAAGATCAGTATTTGTTTACAAGTGAAATGAAAGGAAAAAATGTCCATTTGAATTTTTGAAAACCACTTGCGTAAATAACACAGGTGCATAAATTACAAGGGTTGTTTTTTTTTTTTTTTTTTTTTTTTTTTTTTTTTTACAGTATCCCCAACAGAAAATTTTTAAAAAGTTTTATGCACTTAGACCTACAGTTATTTCTTTGATGATGTTTATAAATATTATTTAAAACTCATAACATGGATGTAAGTCACATTTGTTTCATCTTATTCAGTTGCATACCTGCAATTGGTCAATTCATATATGTGCTCATGGATTCTATGTCACTGATAAATAAATAATAACTCTGATTACTATATAATTGATAGTTGAATATAGCTTTGGAAAGAAAACTCTCAATTGCTGATTAAAGTACTTATTATACTTTCGGAAATTACTTGTTGCATGTGAAGTATGATTTTTTTATGTTTTCTTATTGCTACCCATGTAAAAAAAGTCATGTTGTTAGAACTAAATTGCACTATGTCAAATGACAAATAAATGAGAGAATGAAAATAGAGGGAAAAAAAAATAAATTCAACAAAAATAGTGTGGGATTGTGCACATGTGACAATGTAAAAAGGATAATTTTATTACCAATAAAATGTTTTTGATAATATCATCCAAAGGTGAAAAGCGTAAATGTGTTCCATGAATTTTCTTTTAAACAACACTTGTCAAAAAGCTTTACCAAAAACTGTGGTAACAAGCTATTTATAGCCCCAGAAAATTCCATGCCCCAAGTTAGGTTTGAACTCACAACCCTTGACTTCAGAAGCCGATGATAGTACCACAGGCTTCCCATTGTGGTCATCATAAAAAGATAAATGCACCTTAATATGACCTTAGTAACAGAATTGCACAAGTGTTATAGTAGTTTTTTGTAAAAAAAAATGTGAAAGAGCAATTTTCCACCAGAATTTGGTTTGTATTTTTAAGTTTTGTTTTAGAGCACTCATTGTTTGGAAGGACTTGGGTTTTTTCCCTCAGTCAAGGCATTGACAAGAAAGCATCTTTTCTGGCATTTATTCTACTCTGTAAATTGGTGTCTAATCTGGGGCTTTGTTTGACATTGTTGCTGACTTGCCTAATGTCAGGATAATGTGTGTCCAGTAGAAACCTGACATTGCTGCTGACTTGCCTAATGTCAGGATAATGTGTGTTTAGTTGGAACCTGACATTGTTGCTGACTTGCCTAATGTCGGGATTATGGGTGCTGAGTGGGACCTGACATTGTTGCTGACTTTCCTAATGTCAGGATAATGTGTGTCCAGCTGGAACCTGGCATTGTTGCTGACTGCCTAATGTTAGGATTATTGGTGCTGAGTGGGAACCTGGCATTGTTGCTGACTTGCCTAATGTCAGGATAATGTGTGTCCAGTTGGAACCTGACTTTGCAGCTGACTTGTTTGGTGTCAAGATAATAGGTGCCTAGTGGGAACCTGGAATTGTTGCTGACTTGCCTAATGTCAGGATTATTGGTGCTGAGTAGGAACCTGGCATTGTTGAATTGCCTAATGTCAGGATAATGTGTGTCCAGTTGGAACCTGACTTTGCAGCTGACTTGTTTGGTGTCAGGATAATAGGTGCCTAGTGGGAACCTGGCATTGTTGCTGACTTGCATTGCCTAATATCAAGATAATGGGTACACAGTGAAAACCTTTACATCTGCTTTCTTAATGAGCTGGCACTAGAAAGTCACCCTGGATGTTATCTAGTATAAATTCACCACTACCATTGTTCAAATTTAGACTGAATTATTAAGCCTTTCAGAATATAAAAATTTTATTATTTTCTATTGAGAAAAATTAAAAGCATTTACAATGTGTCACTGGTCGACTTAAAAACAAGATATCATACTTGCAGACTGTCCTAAATTTCCATACCTGACCAATTGTAGCAACACCTGATTCAAATGCACTTTTTATAGTCACTGTTATTTTAATGTTTTTCAGTATACATACTTAGTAAAGTATTTCTAACATTGATATTGTACTTTTTTTGTGACTCAGACAGCTAAGTAGATTTTTTTTGTAGGGTCAACAGATTGGAAGTTCTAGATATTTTTAAGATTTACATGATGATTTACAAAACTTCACTGCTGAAAAACATACTAGCGGAAAAAATTAACTGTGCATGATTGAAATGTGAGATTATAAAATAATTTGAAAATGCAAAGCAATGAATAATTTCTTATTTGTTTATGAGATATTTCTTTACAAATTCATGTCATTGAAAAGGTTACAGATACTGTTATTTCATACGCAGGGGACTAGAAACATAGCAGATAGTAAAAGTCAGTTCACAAGATCAGTATTGTGTGTGACCACCATTAGCATTGACACAGGACTGACAGTGACGCCTCATAGAGTTGATTAAATGCCTTAAGAATGCTTGAGGGATGTTGTTCCATATCTGGTCTAACGCTTGGGCCAACCCTTGCAATGTAACAGGCTGATTGGACAGATGATGTAATTGGCGTTCCATTTCATCCCATACGTGTTCAAGTGGAGAAAGGTCGGGTGAAACGGCTGGCCACGGTAACACATTCACGTTATGCTGTGCCAGAAAATCCATTGCAACCCGTGCGACGTGTGGTCTTGCATTATCATGCTGAAAAGTGACATTACGTTGCTGTCCTTGAATGAATAGGATGACATGGGTCTGTAGGATTTCATCACGGTACCGTACACCGATCAAATTCCCGTCAATGACTACCAGAGGAGTTCTGTCATTCGCTGTGATGCCACCCCAAACCATTACACTGCCCCCACAGAACGAACGTCGTTCCACCACACACGCATCATGGAAACGTTCTCCAATGCGCCGATACACTCTGAAGCATTCGTCACTGCTGTCCAAGTGAAATCTGGACTTATCGGTGAACATAATTTGTGCCCAGTCTCGTCGATTGAAGCGTAAATGTGTTCTGCACCATGCAAGACGTGCTGTGCGATGACGTCATTGTAGTATTGGACAGATTGCCGGACGTCGTGGGCGAATATGTCTTTCCCGTAAACGATTCGGTACTGTTCTGGGGCTGATTGGGCGTAGTCCAGGAATACTCCGGGCAGTAGTACTGGTAGTTTGGAAATGGTTCCAGAGGTGCACAAGCCGGATATGGTTGTCTTGCTGACGTGTCGTTACGCTTGGACGTCTTGAACGAGGGCGGTCTCTAGTAGTGCCAAACTGTTGGTATCGTCTCCATAAAGCATAAACAGTGTTTCTGTGGACACCAAAATGTCTAGTGACAAAGCTTTGGGTCATACCAGCCTCAAGCATACCAACTACACGGAGGCAATGATTTTCATTTAGCCTAGGCATAACTAAAATATTGTCACACTGAAATGCTGGGCGACAATTGCGTGAAAACCGACCCGTGCTCATGAAGCGTAAAAATCATGGGCAATTGATGCAATGACCGAGCGATATGATAGAGGTATATACACTTACCATTTGTGCAAATTTTAGGATTTATACATTCAGTAATAATAGCAAAATTATAAATTTTATTGATGCACAGTTACTTTTTTCCGCTAGTATAGTATTGACTTAACTGTAATCACTTATTTTATTTTCTTTTAAGTCTGATAATTCAAAGTAGATGTAAAAGTCAACAGAAATGTTAAGATTTGTGAAAGTAATCCATTGTTATTGTTTATATCAAATAAAATTGAAATCAGTCTTTATTAGGGGTTGGAATATTTACTAACCCTTTAAACTATTTAAATTACTAGTAATCTTTTGTATGAAAAAGCAGGTAGATCCTTTCAGATACTGTGTGGAGTGCAGCTAGGTAGAGTGGAAATAAGATGCCAGCATCTTCCAATGCATGTTAATTTACTTTTTTAGATTTCTTATAATTACTCAAGCTCTTGAGTATCATTGTTTTTCATCATCCTCCTGAAAAATAGAAAACGTGTTTGAAAGTTTGACCAGGCAATTTGAAATAGTCAATAAATGCTTGTTTGTAAATGTTGGTCTCTTATCTTTTTTTCACACAATATAACTTTTTCAAAGACAAAGATTGTTTCATTTGGAACTTTATTGTATGAATTTACACTTCTATGAATTTACACATGTACATTTCAGAGCATTATGATTGCTATTGGTGTAGCAGTTATGACTATCATCATTGTGATGTTTTTTGGAGTATGGAAACTGAGAACAAAAGGCAAGTTTATATATAATGAGTTAAGTGTCCAAAACCTGGCTGAAATTCTAACTGGCCAGAATCTTGAATTCTATTGGTTCATTATAGAAAGAAAATTTATGAATTATTGCAGGCCAAGTGAGGAGTTAAAGATCACAGGCCTGCAAACTGACCTAAAATTTCAATACATGCTTTTATACTTAAAGTTTTAAAACAAAGACTTTTGAACCTAATTCAGCTAAACTTTCTGATACAGATCTTTTTGCCTATAGTAGAGTTTTGCCACATCATTTGTTAGTTTGATGTCTGATCTTCAGCTGAGGCACTTTGTTAGCTTATGGATTTTTTTAGGTGTTTCCTCTCTTCTGTTGCAATACAATTAGCACAAAGAGAAAATTAACAGTAGAACTTCAAAGCAACTGAACATACACATAGCTTGAAAGTTACATTGTCAGAACTTTTCCCTCTTTCAAATTTGATAGCTAGATATACTTGTTACATAAATAGAGATAATGAATGAAGTTTTGTTATTGTGTTGCAATATTAGTGTTAAACTTAATTTGATCATTGAAAGATATCAAACTTAATTTGATCATTGCAAGATATCATTTTTTTTTAGTCCTGCCAAGCCAGAGTGAAGCACCTAGAAAACCAAGGTTTAGGAAGAGAGACAAGGTTTTGTTCTATGGCAGGAAAATGTTAAGAAAGGTAATGTTTTATATTTCATTTCCGATCATGATATTACATTGCATTATTCATATTTCTCAAAAGTAATAAGATTTACATAGGTTTTCACATTGTTTGACAAGCACAATTGAAACACCAAAACTAAGCCCAATTAAACCACAGCAAAACTAAGCCCAATTGAACCACACCAAAACTAAGCCCAATTGAACCACACCAGAACTAAGCCCAATTGAACCACACCAAAACTAAGCCCAATTGAACCACACCAAAACTAAGCCCAATTGAACCACACCAGAACTAAGCCCAATTGAACCACACCAAAACTAAGCCCAATTGAACCACACCAAAACTAAGCCCAATTGAACCACACCAAAACTAAGCCCTATTGAAATATTATAACTAAGCCCAGTTGAAATACCAAAAACTAAGCCCAATTGATACACCAAAACTAAGACCAATTGAAACACCAAAACATGAGTGAGTTAAGGGTTCTATGTATTGTCTCTGTTTGAGACTGATAGACTAATAGAATCTGTCACCTGTTTGTGACCGATACCAGATGATCTCAGTCGAGGGTGATGTGATGTAACATATCCCAATCGAGGCTGTGCCGAGATTGGGATACGTTACATCACATCACCCGCAATTGAGATCAACCTGTATGGGTCACAAACAGGTGACAGATTATATTTCTCGTACCATTAAAATGTTTATAACTGCGATACGTACAAAACAAAATACCCGTATGGGACCCCTTGCATTCCTTTGGACACTTTATGCATTGTAAAAATCCGCCCTTTGAAAATAACCCCATGGACAACTCTTCAAAAGTTTAGGATATCAAAGATTTGTATTCATTGCAAATAAAATACAATAAAATATTTTGACAAGAAACAATAAAAGCACATATTTGAAAAATAAATAAATAAACCTATTGTTTTGATGACGTCAAGCACAATGATCGGATACGTCATCCTGAGTAATACTAAAGGCGTCAATCGTCGCATGAGGCAGTACCAGACAAACTGGACGAGACAGAAAATCTAGCACCGGTGTGCACGTGGGATTTTTCTGTTCGAGGTACGAGAATTGATAATGTGGTTTGTCTCAACAGATATCAGAAATAAAAAAAAAACATGAGTTTTCGGGATGCAACATTAAAAATTTAAAACTACAGCCTTTTTGTCACAATAGGTTTGAGTAGTAAGAAAACATTTGTACATTTTCATCAGTGAAAGAAAATAGATTTTACAAAGTAACTTATAAGGTATACTGATCCAAGTGGACTTCATATGACTTAAATTTTAGAAATTGTGACATGTAGTCATACGATCTTAACAAAGAGTGGTATATATTTTTGTTATTTTATGATAGGTAAGAAGTTTTACAAGAAATACTGTTAGTGGTGCATACTCCAATATTGGACCTGGGAGAGGCAGAAAAATGAAGAAAAGTCAGCTGGTGATGAAGTTAGCTAAAAAGTAAGTCCTTATGTAAATTAATGAAAGTATTTATACTAAAATTTAATAAAATTTTATTTATAATAAAATTTTGTTTGAGTTTAATTTTAGAATTTAAGCATTTAGAATTACAATCAATTAAAACATTTGTTAAAACAATCATAAGCTTTTAGAAATGATCCGCATTGCAATTGATATGTTATTATCATCTAATGAGTCCAATAGTTGTGTGAAACATTTACCAACTTTATGCCTTTAATTAGATTTAATACAAAAACTGACTATGGAAATGTTTTATTGTAAACCATATTTTATTGTTCCAGATTACTTACATTAAAGAGAGATCCGTCAATGCCACAACTGAAGTATAAAGAGCCACCTCAGTCATTTTTGGAGGCTGATTCCTCTGAAGTAGAAGAACAAGATCACAGATTACCACCAGAGGTTCTTTACATGTTGAGGAGTACGAGGTACACATATCAGAAAATAAAAAAAAACCTGAATATTTTATTTTAAATACAATATATCTTATTAGTAAATTTGGTCCATCACCTGGTTTCTCATCATCATCATCATCATCATCATCATCAGATATCAAACTGCAGTCTTAATTCTTTGAAAAATTTCACATCAATTTCATTTTTTTTTTCAAAAATATGCCAGCACTGTTAAAACTTGTTTCAGAATTGCTTTAGAGGTATGTCAACTCTTGGTGCTTCCTTGAAAAATATAAATCATAATGTAAACTTGATATTGATATGCATGTGCAGGTACATGAATATACTTGTGTACAATGTGTTACCGGTAATTCATTTTGTTTCCAAGGTTTCATAATTAAATAAAAAAATATTACATGCTTTTTAAAAATATATATAATTTTATCTTTTTTAGAATATTTGGACATTTTGAAAACCCGTTATTTTTAGAATTGGTGAAACATATGGAATCCAAATTTGTACAAACCGGAGACTTTCTATTCCAAGTTGGAGATTTAGATAACAGTATTTACGTTGTACAGAGTGGAAAATTGGTTGTTTTTATTAATGAAAGTGTAAGTTTTTGTTTCTGTTTATATATTTGTAGCTAATCCATAAAAATGAATTTGAAAAATAATAAAGTGTTATAAGATTTTAAAGTTTCTTTGCATTTAACCAAAAAAAAAAAAAAAATAATAATAATAATAATAATAATAATAAAAATATAAAATAAAAAAAATTGAAAAAAAAATTATAGTATTTATGTGAGAAGGTTTTGTTTGTATATTAATCTAGTGTAAAGTTTTATTTTTAGCTCATCTGGCTTGGCCTAAAGATTTGATTTACTGTTTTATTTAAGATTACAGCTGCGCTTCATTTTATCAATATGCAGAGTGTTTGTTTCAAATCTAATAAGTTGTTAGGTTTGACTAGCTATTATTTGCCTAGTGAGCATTTCAGGCCTATAGGTCATATTGTTTAGTTTTGACATCAACTATTGAGTTATGACAGTCACTATGTTATACTTTCAATTTGTGATGTTAAAGGTTTTGGTTTTCGTGACAAACTGTGCTGTCTTTCTGATGGCTCATTATACATTGTAAGTTTCATCTTCAGTTGTAATGACAGTTTAGTACCAATTTCAATATGTACATGTATATTTTATATTATATTTAGGATGGTGTAGAACATTTTGTAAAAGAAGTATCAACAGGGGACAGTATACATAGTTTACTTAGTATACTTGATGTTTTAACTGTAAGTAAATGTAATTATATATTTTATGTCACATCAGAAAGTTTTGAGGTATTTATAACAAAACAACTTTAATTAATCTCCAGTATTAATCTTAACTCTAGTTCATTTGGTGTCTGAGTGTGTAATTTTTACGAACAGAGATGAATCTCTGTGATGTATTGTCACGTACGTCGCAATCGGACAGGCTATGTCACCGCTATGTCAAATCCTTGCGCAATATATGTGGAATATAGTACGGTAGTTTGCGGGTGATAAGTACATGCTGAGGGTAACCGCACAATGATGAATGTATGTGGTATTGAAAATAAAATTTATACATGGATTCTGTGGAGAAACTTTTGGTGGAAAGGATACAATGCGGCGCAGCGGAAGATTACATGAACAGTTTATGTAAACAAAGACCTATTTTCGCAACATTTTCGCGGATATCCCATAATTTAAACGGTCTCTTTTGATTGGATGAATTATATGACGTGTCATTTCTTGGTAGCATGCGTTTTGGCGAGAAGAGTGAACCACAGTAAATAAAGCAATATTTTTTTAACATTACCCGAAGTTTGAGCGTGTAAGTAAAAGTATAGGTTGCGGAAAGTGCTGTAAAGAAATCATGTCTTACATGCACGATAGCAAATGTCATGTTTATAGGAATGTATTTGTTTTCATTCGTTTCCCTTCCCATCCCCTCCTCGAAGCCCCAACAAAATTTGACATATCTGATGTAGACATGTTTTCATTTTAATTTTGTCGACGTAGCGTAAAAATGATATACACGATTTTGAGAGCAGCATTGTGAAATCGACCGGAAAAAAAGCTATTGCTGAGAGATTTCACGAGTTCCTGTCGATTGTGCAAGATGTACTATAGAAGTTTACATGGAAAGTTTTAGGGTAAATCCTCGGTAGGTGGCGTGTATTTTGTATATAAACAGTTTTTTGCAACCATCATTTGCGGTTGTTTTGTCGTTATTGAGAAATATAACGATCGATGACACCATAAAAACATCTTTCTGTTTGTGTAATTAATTAAAAATGTAACGTATGAACGTTTTTGTCTTTTCTTGGAGAAATGCTTGGAATGTGAAAGAACCTTGCTTTAGCACAGACTCTTCTGAATGTGGTATTTTGCCAACACTAATACAAAAAAATATAATGGACACTTTTCCAGTCATGAATTCTTACTCCCCTTCCATATGGTGTTTTACAACCTTGATCGCATAGGAATGGAATGGGATAAGGCAGATTGTACTGCTACCTACACTCACTTTCAAACTGCCTCTTGCGTTTCCATGCTCTCTGTTCGTACGGCACCTCCGGTGCTTTGATTTCTAATCTGCATTGTACTTGGGTGAGCTTTAAACCTTTTATGTGCTAGTACAACGCTTGCAATGTCGTAAATAAATTTTCAATACCAATCAGTGTAACCAATGATTGCCTTTGACAAGGAAAACCTTTCTCACTTAAGTTTGACCGGGGTATTAAAATAATGAGATATTGATGAAGCTGCTGATGTTGATAGTATATATAGTAAAACCTTATAATGTCCCTTGATTACCTTGCCACCTTACTTATTGCCATATCCTGAACCTCCAATAAAGTCTCTCTGGAGTAATTTTTATACCATTATATAGTCAACCCTATTAGCCTGTTTTTTAGCTATATGCTAATGAAGTATTATTTTAGGCTATTTTTTAAAAATCTTTTCTTCTAAATTGAGCTGAGCTAAATAGAATACATATACATCATGAGGAGAAAGGTCTTTGGTTGATGCCGATTTAAAATTTCATTTGACATGGCCATCCCAAACCTGAGATGGCAGCTGTAATTAAAAATAGAAACACAGATATTTAGCTGTCACAGATTTGTTTATGAACTGATTTAGTTTAAATTTGATATATAGAAAGCAAATATATGTAAATTTAACATGTAACAAGTTATATTGTTAAACTAGTTTTCACAGAGCAAGGTTTTTAATTTAGTTTTCCAACATCTTTTCTCCTAGAACAGATGCACCAAAATGCATCATAATCAGTGTGATTTGGTTGATGCATATTCAGAATTGTACATGGCTTAATTGTCCAAAATTCAAGCACAAATAGTTTCAATAAAAATATGTGGGCCTCTTGTTCAGTGTTTACAGAAATATTTAATTAATTCCTATTTTATTAATTTAACATAGACATTTTTCTTTTCTGTTGTTTTACACTTATTTCATTATATTTAGGGTCATCCATCAGCATTCAAAACTGTTTCTGCAAAAGCAACAGTAGATACAACCGTTCTGAGGTAAAGTATAAACAATGAATAATTCAACTATTCATATACAGTGATTTAACAAGCTGTAACCAGTTATTCTCAAATACAGCAACACCTTATTCTTGTGCTTTACATTCAGTAACTTGAGTAATGTGAATTATGATGCTTGCTTTACCTTCTTCCATACATCAATTTCTTTATCCTTAAAAATCTGTTCTTTGGTCACACTTTTTTTAACATTGTATGACCCTCCTTCCCACTGGTCTAAATGGACGTGTGGTTTTTAATCATAATTTTTTTTTGTTGTTGAAATATGAAGCAAAAAATCCTTTAAACACTGGTACTAATGGACAGGTGGTTCTTATTTATAGGTTTTAATCCTTAAAACACTGGTACTAAAGGACAGGTGATTCTTATTTATAGGTTTTAATCCTTAAAACTGGTATTAATGGACAGGTGGTTCTGATTTATAGTTTTTAATCCTTAAAACACTGGTACTAATGGACAGGTGGTTCTGATCTATAGGTTTTAATCCTTAAAACACTGGTATTAATGAACAGGTGGTTCTGATTTTTAGGTTTTAATCCTTAAAACACTGGTACTAATGGACAGGTGGTTCTGATTTATAGGTTTTAATCCTTAAAACACTGGTATTAATGGACAGGTGGTTCTTATTTATAGGTTTTAATCCTTAAAACACTGGTATTAATGGACAGGTGGTTCTGATTTATAGGTTTTAATCCTTAAAACACTGGTATTAATGGACAGGTGGTTCTTATTTATAGGTTTTAATCCTTAAAACACTGGTATTAATGGACAGGTGGTTCTCATCTATAGGTTTTAATCTTTAAAACACTGGTATTAACGGACAGGTGGTTCTTATTTATAGGTTTTAATCCTTAAAACACTGGTATTAATGGACAGGTGGTTCTGATCTATAGGTTTTAATCCTTAAAACACTGGTACTAATGGACAGGTGGTTCTGATTTTTAGGTTTTAATCCTTAAAACACTGGTATTAATGGACAGTTGGTTCTGATTTATAGGTTTTAATCCTTAAAACACTGTTATTAATGGACAGGTGGTTCTGATTTATAGGTTTTAATCCTTAAAACACTGTTATTAATGGACAGGTGGTTCTTATTTATAGGTTTCAATCCTTAAAACACTGTTATTAATGGACAGGTGGTTCTGATTTATAGGTTTTAATCCTTAAAACACTGTTATTAATGGACAGGTGGTTCTTATTTATAGGTTTTAATCCTTAAAACACTGTTATTAATGGACAGGTGGTTCTGATTTTTAGGTTTTAATCCTTAAAACACTGGTACTTATGGACAGGTGGTTCTGATTTATAGGTTTTAATCCTTAAAACACTGGTATTAATGGACAGGTGGTTCTGATTTATAGGTTTTAATCCTTAAAACACTGGTATTAATGGACAGGTGGTTCTGATTTTTAGGTTTTAATCCTTAAAACACTGTTATTAATGGACAGGTGGTTCTTATTTATAGGTTTTAATCCTTAAAACACTGTTATTAATGGACAGGTGGTTCTTATTTATAGGTTTTAATCCTTAAAACACTGTTATTAATGGACAGGTGGTTCTGATTTATAGGTTTTAATCCTTAAAACACTGGTATTAATGGACAGGTGGTTCTGATTTTTAGGTTTTAATCCTTAAAACACTGGTATTAATGGACAGGTGGTTCTGATTTATAGGTTTTAATCCTTAAAACACTGGTATTAATGAACAGGTGGTTCTGATTTTTAGGTTTTAATCCTTAAAACACTGGTACTAATGGACAGGTGGTTCTGATTTATAGGTTTTAATCCTTAAAACACTGGTACTAATGGACAGGTGGTTCTTATTTATAGGTTTATCCTTAAAACACTGGTACTTATGGACAGGTGGTTCTGATTTTTAGGTTTTAATCCTTAAAACACTGGTATTAATGGACAGGTGGTTCTGATTTATAGGTTTTAATCCTTAAAACACTGGTATTAATGGACAGGTTGTTCTGATTTATAGTTTTTAGTCCTTAAAACACTGGTACTAATTGACAGGTGGTTATGATTTATAGGTTTTAATCCTTAAAACACTGGTACTAATTGACAGGTGATTCTGATTTATAGTTTTTAATCCTTAAAACACTGGTACTTATGGACAGGTGGTTCTTATTTATAGGTTTTAATCCTTAAAACACTGTTATTAATGGACAGGTGGTTCTGATTTTTAGGTTTTAATCCTTAAAACACTGGTACTTATGGACAGGTGGTTCTGATATTTAGGTTTTAATCCTTAAAACACTGGTATTAATGGACAGGTGGTTCTTATTTATAGTTTTTAATCCTTAAAACACTGGTACTTATGGACAGGTGGTTCTGATATTTAGGTTTTAATCCTTAAAACACTGGTATTAATGGACAGGTGGTTCTGATTTTTAGGTTTTAATCCTTAAAACACTGGTACTTATGGACAGGTGGTTCTGATGTTTAGGTTTTAATCCTTAAAACACTGGTATTAATGGATAGGTGGTTCTTATTTATAGGTTTTAATCCTTAAAACACTGGTATTAATGGACAGGTGGTTCTGATTTATAGGTTTTAATCCTTAAAACACTGGTATTAATGGACAGGTGGTTCTGATTTATAGGTTTTAATCCTTAAAACACTGGTACTAATTGACAGGTGGTTCTGATTTATAGGTTTTAATCCTTAAAACACTGGTATTAATGGACAGGTGATTCTGATTTATAGTTTTTAATCCTTAAAACACTGGTATTAATGGACAGGTGGTTCTGATTTATAGGTTTTAATCCTTAAAACACTGGTACTTATGGACAGGTGGTTCTGATTTATAGTTTTTAATCCTTAAAACACTGGTATTAATGGACAGGTGGTTCTGATCTATAGGTTTTAATCCTTAAAACACTGGTACTAATGGACAGGTGGTTCTGATTTATAGGTTTTAATCCTTAAAACCCTGGTATTAATGGACAGGTGGTTCTTATTTATAGGTTTTAATCCTTAAAACACTGGTATTAATGGACAGGTGGTTCTTATTTATAGGTTTTAATCCTTAAAACACTGGTATTAATGGACAGGTGGTTCTGATTTATAGGTTTTAATCCTTAAAACACTGGTACTTATGGACAGGTGGTTCTGATTTATAGGTTTTTATCCTTAAATCACTGGTATTAATGGACAGGTGGTTCTGATTTATAGGTTTTAATCCTTAAAACACTGGTATTAATGGACAGGTGGTTCTGATTTATAGGTTTTAATCCTTAAAACACTGGTACTAATTGACAGGTGGTTCTTATTTATAGGTTTTAATACTTAAAACACTGGAACTAATAGACAGGTGGTTCTTATTTATAGGTTTTTTGTTAAGTTGAAATTTGAGGCAAAGGACCTTAAACACTGACATTAATGGACATATGGTTTTTATATAAAGTGCCTGCTATAACAGGTTAACTGTACAATGTATATGTTATTAGACACATATGTTGAATTGATGGAATTGCTTTCTTTGTTTTAGACTTCCTGCTACAGCTTTTCAGTCTGTATTTGAAAGATTTCCAGAATCTCTTGTCAGAGTAGTACAGGTGAATGTTTTTAAGATTAATTTTTACATCTTGGTTTAAAATTGTATTTACTGTATTCATAATGTTGTACTCTAATTATATTTTACATAATTAAATCCTGTGGTTCATTTGCTGCTTTTTCAGTAAAAATGACAAATTAAGCATTTGGGTTTTTGAATGTTGTAACTCATAAGCCACATTTCAGGTTTGCTGAGTTATAAAAAATATTGTTTTTTTGACATAAATGAACAAACAAACAAACAAACAAACAAAAAAAATTGTATGCAGTAAAAAAAAGTCACTGGTTTTTTCCACAAATTCTAGCAAAAAAAAAAAACACATCTGTATTTAAGTAATAGATAAGAATTATGAAAGTAAAAAATCCCTTGTGCAAAATTGTTATTAGTAATAGATGGTGAAATTTGTCCAGTGAATACTTTCTATTGCACAGTAAAATAGAACATTTAAAAACAAGGAATGTTACAGATAAAACACTACTCAGTTCATTAAACTTGTGCCAAGTGAACCAGTAGAAGCCTACAACAAGAAAGCATTCCCTTCTCACTTGTGATTGACTGGGGATCAAACCCACAGCAGTGAGACACTTGAAGTTTGAGATCTAACCTTTTGGCCACCACTGTCTCCATTGTTTAGTCCTGTTAATTTTAGTGCATCATTTAATTTCTCTTTTTCAGATAATAATGGTCAGATTACAAAGAGTTACATTTACAGCACTACATAATTATTTAGGACTTAGTCAGGAATTGATAAAACCGGTAAGTTCATGTTAATATTTAGTGATATGGTTTGTTGGTTGATTGTGACAAGACAATGTTTTCATTAATCTAAAATCAAATTAAAGTAAGGGGTGAATTTTGTGCAGGTATTTATGATCTGCTTTATATTAGAGCATGCTTAAAGCTGTTTAGTACACTCGCACCCAATGTCACAGAGAAACAAAGCAGACCACAATATACTAGTACCAAGCCAACTAGTAATGGCCTACAACAAGGAAAAACCCTATTCCACATTTGTAAAATACCTTTTGTGAGTTTGAAAGCTTATGTGTTTATCACTCAAGTACTGTAGCCAAGAGAGACCCCTGTTACTATATAGAGCGATAAAAATACTTGCTTTGATTTTTATCCTGCCCCTTTTCGATTTTTATCTTGCCCCTTGTTTGATTTTTATCCTGCCCCTTGTTTGATTTTTATCCTGCCCCTTGTTTGGATTTTTATCCTGCCCCTTGTTTTGATTTTTATCCTGCCCCTTGTTCGATTTTTATCCTGCCCCTTGTTTTGATTTTTATCCTGTCCCTTGTTTTGATTTTTATCCTGCCCCTTGTTCGATTTTTATCCTGTCCCTTGTTCGATTTTTATCCTGCCCCTTGTTTTGATTTTTATCCTGCCCCTTGTTTTGATTTTAATCCTGCCCCTTGTTTTGATTTTTATCCTGCCCCTTGTTCGATTTTTATCCTCCCCCTTGTTTGATTTTTATCCTGCCCCTTGTTCTATTTTTATCCTGCCCCTTGTTCGATTTTTATCCTGCCCCTTGTTTTGATTTTAATCCTGCCCCTTGTTTTGATTTTTATTCTGCCCCTTGTTCGATTTTTATCCTGCCCCTTGTTCGATTTTTATCCTGCCCCTTGTTCTATTTTTATCCTGCCCCTTGTTCGATTTTTATTCTGCCCCTTGTTTTGATTTTTATCCTGCCCCTTGTTTTGATTTTTATCCTGCCCCTTGTTTGATTTTTATCCTGCCCCTTGTTTGATTTTTATCCTGCCCCTTGTTCGATTTTTATCCTGCCCCTTGTTTGGATTTTTATCCTGCCCCTTGTTTTGATTTTTATCCTGCCCCTTGTTCGATTTTTATCCTGCCCCTTGTTCGATTTTTATCCTGCCCCTTGTTCTATTTTTATCCTGCCCCTTGTTCGATTTTTATCCTGCCCCTTGTTTTGATTTTTATCCTACCCCTTGTTTTGATTTTTATCCTGCCCCTTGTTTGATTTTTATCCTGCCCCTTGTTTGATTTTTATCCTGCCCTTTGTTCGATTTTCATCATGCCCCTTGTTTTGATTTTTATCCTGCCCCTTGTTTGATTTTTATCCTGCCCCTTTTTGATTTTTATCCTGCCCCTTGTTTGATTTTTTTCTTGCCCCTTGTTCGATTTTTATCCTGCCCCTTGTTTGATTTTTATCCTGTCCCTTGTTCGATTTTTATCCTGCCCCTTGTTTTGATTTTTATCCTGCCCCTTGTTTGGATTTTTATTCTGCCCCTTTTTCGATTTTTACCTGCCCCTTGTTCGATTTTTATCCTGCCCCTTGTTTGATTTTTATCCTGCCCCTTGTTCGATTTTTATCCTGTCCCTTGTTCTATTTTTATCCTGCCCCTTGTTTGATTTTTATCCTGCCCCTTGTTTTGATTTTTATCCTGCCCCTTGTTTTAATTTTAATCCTGCCCCTTGTTTTGATTTTTATTCTGCCCCTTGTTCGATTTTTATCCTGCCCCTTGTTCGATTTTTATCCTGCTCCTTGTTTTGATTTTTATCCTGCCCCTTGTTTTGATTTTAATCCTGCCCCTTGTTTTGATTTTTATTCTGCCCCTTGTTCGATTTTTATCCTGCCCCTTGTTCGATTTTTATCCTGCCCCTTGTTCGATTTTCATCCTGCCCCTTGTTTTGATTTTTATCCTGCCCCTTTTTTGATTTTTACCTGCCCCTTGTTCGATTTTTATCCTCCCCCTTGTTTGATTTTTATCCTGCCCCTTGTTTGATTTTTATCCTGTCCCTTGTTCTTTTTTTATCCTGCCCCTTGTTTTGATTTTTATCCTGCCCCTTGTTTTGATTTTAATCGTGCCCCTTGTTTTGATTTTTATTCTGCCCCTTGTTCGATTTTTATCCTGCCCCTTGTTCGATTTTTATCCTGCCCCTTGTTCTATTTTTATCCTGCCCCTATCCTGCCCCTTGTTCTATTTTTATCCTGCCCCTTGTTCGATTTTTATCCTGCCCCTTGTTTTGATTTTTATCCTGCCCCTTGTTTTGATTTTTATCCTGCCCCTTGTTTGATTTTTATCCTGCCCCTTGTTCGATTTTTATCCTGCCCCTTGTTTGGATTTTTATCCTGCCCCTTTTCGATTTTTTATCCTGCCCCTTGTTCGATTTTTATCCTGCCCCTTGTTTTGATTTTTATCCTGCCCCTTGTTTGATTTTTATCCTGCCCTTTGTTCGATTTTCATCCTGCCCCTTGTTTTGATTTTTATCCTGCCCCTTGTTTGATTTTTATCCTGCCCCTTTTTGATTTTTATCCTGCCCCTTGTTTGATTTTTTTCTTGCCCCTTGTTTGATTTTTATCCTGCCCCTTGTTTGATTTTTATCCTGTCCCTTGTTCGATTTTTATCCTGCCCCTTGTTTTGATTTTTATCCTGCCCCTTGTTCGATTTTTATCCTGCCCCTTGTTTGATTTTTATCCTGCCCCTTGTTTGAGTTTTATCCTGCCCCTTGTTCGATTTTTATCCTGCCCCTTGTTTGGATTTTTATCCTGCCCCTTGTTTTGATTTTTATCCTGCCCTTGTTCGATTTTTATCCTGCCCCTTGTTCGATTTTTATCCTGCCCCTTGTTCGATTTTCATCCTGCCCCTTGTTTTGATTTTTATCCTGCCCCTTGTTTGATTTTTATCCTGCCCCTTGTTTGATTTTTATCCTGCCCTTTGTTCGATTTTCATCCTGCCCCTTGTTTTGATTTTTATCCTGCCCCTTGTTTGATTTTTATCCTGCCCCTTTTTGATTTTTATCCTGCCCCTTGTTTGATTTTTTTCTTGCCCCTTGTTCGATTTTTATCCTGCCCCTTGTTTGATTTTTATCCTGTCCCTTGTTCGATTTTTATCCTGCCCCTTGTTTTGATTTTTATCCTGCCCCTTGTTTGGATTTTTATTCTGCCCCTTTTTCGAATTTTACCTGCCCCTTGTTCGATTTTTATCCTGCCCCTTGTTTTGATTTTTAGCTCACCTGGCTTTAGCCAGCGTGAGCTTATGGTAAGATGCGGCGTGTGTATGTGCGTGCATGCGTGCGTGCGTGCGTGCATGCGTCCGTAAACTTTACATTTTAATCTTCTTCTCCAAAACCACTGGGCCAAATTTGATGAAACTTGGTAACCATTATGCCTGGGTGAAGCCCTTTCAGATTTGCAAAAATGAAGGAGTTATGTCCCCTTGGGGCCCCATAAGGGGGGAAATAGTGAAAAACTTTAAAAATCTTCTCCTCTGAATGTACAAGAGATATACCTTAGTTATTTCATTTATACCATCCCTAGGTCATCTAGTTTCAGATTTGCACAAATGGTAGCCATGAGGCTCAAAATGGGGAAATTATAAGGTACTAAGTGGGAAAATTGCTTAAAATTATATATTTGTCACTATATCTTGAAAACAATTGACTTTTTGTATAGGCATGTATATTAGAATATTGTAGGTATTGACATGACAATCATTTTGATATATGGTTCAAGGTCATATGTTGAAAGGTCAAGGTCACAGCTGCAAAAAAAAAACAACTTAAATTGCTTATTATCTTGAAAACAATTGACTTTTTGTATAGGCATGTATATTAGAATATTGTAGGTATTGTGACAAAGATCATTTTGATATATGATACAAGGTTATATGTTCAAAGGTCAAGGTCACAGCTGCAAAAGAAGACTTAAATTGCTAATTATCTTGAAAACTATGAACTTTTTGTATAGGCATGTATATTAGAATGTTGTAGGTATTGACATGACAATCATTTTGATATATGGATCAAGGTCATATGTTGAAAGGTCAAGGTCACAGCTGCAAAAGAAGACTTAAATTGCTAATTATCTTGAAAACTATAAACTTTTTGTATGGGCATGTATATTAGATTATTGTAGGTATTGACATGACAATTATTTTGATATATGGTTCAAGATCATATGTTGAAAGGTCAAGGTCACAGCTTCAAAAAAGACTTAAAATGCTAATTATCTTGTAAACTATGAACTTTTTGTATAGGCATGTATATTAGAATATTGTAGGTATTGTGACAAAGATCATTTTGATATATGATACAAGGTCATATGTTGAAAGGTCAAGGTCACAGCTGCAAAAGAAGACTTAAATTGCTAATTATCTTGAAAACTATAAACTTTTTGTATGGGCATGTATATTAGAATATTGTAGGTATTGACATGACAATCATTTTTATGTATGGCTCAATGTTATATGTTGAAAGGTCAAGGTCACAGCTGCAAAAAAAAAGACTTAAATTGCTTATTATCTTGAAAACAATATTGAGTGCGGAAGGTCCTTAGGTGGTATAGATTCAAAATTGTATCCAACATGTCTGTCAGAAATCCAAGATGGCTGCCATTACTATAAATAGCAAAAATAAAAAAATGGCCATTTTGGGTTGATTTTTGTACTGATTTTGTTGAAATTTGAAACATAGAAAATAGATGTCGGGGGATAAAACATATATAACAGGTTTTTGCTTACGATTTTTCGTTTGTGTAATAATTACGTAATATGCAATTAAGGTTTATTTTTAGCCATAATCTTTGAAAATCTTCTTCTCTTAAAGTACGTGGCCAATTGAAAGGATATGGAAGTGTGGAAGGTCCTTGGGTGGTATAGATTCAAAATTGTATCCAACATTTCTGTCGGAAATCCAAGATGGCCGCCGTTACTTTAAAGTAGCAAAAATCGAAAAATGGCCATTATGGGTTTATTTACATGTATATACTGATTTTGTTGAAATTTATAACATAGAAACTAGATGTTGGGGATAAAACATATGTAATGGGTTTTTCTGTACAATTTTCCATTTTTGCAATAATTATGTAACATGCAAATAAGATTTATTTCAGCCTAAATCTTCTGAAAGTACATGGCCAATTGAAAGAAATTTTCTGATTCATAGCGCTTGAAATAATAGAAAATAAGGATATTGCTAGTGAGTTTGTTTACATTTTATTGATTGAATATATTTAAAAAGAAAAAGCAAAAAACAAATAAGGATGTGCCAGGTGAGCGATACAGGCCCTATTGGGCCTCTTGTTATCCTGCCCCTTGTTCAATTTTTATCCTGCCCCTTGTTCAATTTTTATCCTGCCCCTTGTTTTCGATTTTTATCCTGCCCATTGTTTTGATTTTTAACTTGTCACTTGTTTAGATTAAAAAAACTTGAACCCATTTTTAACAAATTAGAGTATAACATTCCAGAACATTTAACTTGATAATGACCTTTATTACTAGATTGATTTGTGTGTTTTGTATGTTTTAGATACACACAGATATAAAACAGTTATCTATACATGCTATCACTCCACACAGCAGTCCACATAAACGTCATGGAAGTCACAGTCATGGAATGATACCACCAGAAAGTATGTACATGTATGAATAGTCCAGAAATTCTTATTTGATCTTCACCACAGAGAACATAAGAGCTGATTATTTCATATCTTAATTATTATAAGTGTGAGCATAAATCTTCCCATGTCAAAAGTAACAGTTAAGTTTTACTTGAACAAGATGTGTAGATAAGCTATATTTTTTTTCAAAAGTTTTTATTGTTTATATCAAACATGACAGAATGCTTTTATCAATACACTTTATAAATTAGAAGACTTTCTGTACACTTAGAGAAAAAGTCTGTCTGAAGCTTTAACGGCTCGTTTATCAGTACAGATTCCAGTGTCAGTGATATAAAACAATTGAGACTTGAATAATCTCACTGATGTTGGCACCTTTCCATAGTAAGTAGACATTATTGCTTGATTGCTTAATATAAATGATGTCACCTGTCTTTCTCCAGCCTTTCTTCAGCTTGGGGGACAGGAGCAGTGTAAATTTAAATGACTTGGTTAAAGACAAACAACACTGCCCAGCTTGGACTTGAACACTTAACCTTGAATAGTAAGTCCTCAGCCTAGTCTTGATCACTTGACTGTATGTCTCTCTTTCTTGTACACTGAATAATTATTTATATAAAATGGTAAGAATACAAACTTAATACATGTATCTTGAAACTTGAAAAAATGACATCTTGACTTGAGGGAGGCATCAAAGAATTTTAAATATTGTTAATATCTTCCTACAGATAAGCGTAGACAATCAGAATCTGCTGATTTAGAGAAAGTACAATCAGACTTTGATACAGCTGCTGCCAGAGCCAGGGTTGTCAGTGTGGATAGTAAAACAGAAGGAATGTCGCCAAAGTCATCAGATATGGAAGGTTTTCCTACAAGAAATAAACCAAAGAAACATGTTGAAATAGGGACCACAGAAAACCACCATCACAACCACCATTTAGGAGATATAGAAACTACAGATGAAGTTATTCTGGATCTCGCAAGGAAAGATTTAATTAATCTTTTTAAACTAGAGGTAAATAGTTAGAATATATACAAGAATTTTCACTATGTTCTTTATTCTCTCTTTATTATCTTGGGGGATTTGATTTCAAAATGGGGTCATGTGATAGCTTCAGGATTACAAATCCTCTCACCACCTAGGTGTAAATTTTACTCTATTGGGTCTGATCCTTATGTAAAAAAGTTTGTCATCTAGCTTACAAAGGTTGATTGTTCACTTTTGTAAAGTAACAACATTTTTCCATACTGTGATGATATGTTTTATCATAAACTAGAACAATTTTTCCAAGTTTATAATTTGATCTTTTTGATTAAATACATGTTTTTACATGCATGTAATGAAATGTTCCTATTGAGTTATATTTCTTGATTTTAAATCTCCTGCGACATACATTATATATTACATGCTTTTATTAAATGGTAGCTACTTTTGATTTTTTGGAGATTCTTTAATTGTCTTTCTCAAAATTTTTCATTAAATCTTGAAATGTGAACCTTGACATAAGTTTTGATTTTGATTTGTAGAATGAAAAACTTTTGGATGGAAAATTACGACTAAGAAAATTGAAAGCTGAAACCCCATTGGTCAAACAAGGGGATCAGGTAATTATGTTTGTGTTTTTATTAATGAATCATGAATTCAATAAATATACAGGTAATATGTTTAGTTGCTGGTTTCAGGTTTCTATGACATAGGTATTAAGATTTTAAAATTATTATGATATTTAGAAAATTCTAAATGTACAAAAGAACTTATATTTTTTATTGATTGTCAAATATATTTTTAATCGTATCACTTTCATTTTCAAGCAGCCTCATTGGCCAAGTTGTATGAAGTACCCACTAATAGAGTATTTATCACCACCTAAGTAGAATTGCACATGGATAGATCCTAGAATGAAAAAGATAATTTTAGTTGTCAAAGGATCTTGGTTTTCTCTGAATACTCTGGTTTACATCATCTTCACAGAACCCATTATCTGTTAAATAATCTTGAGTGGGGCATAAAACTCCATTAGTCCAATCCTCTTGACTGTAACTTCTTATTTAACCTTGTTTCAGGGGAATGTATGACATCAATTTTGGATCATGTCCAAAAATGCTGTTATTCTTTGTTTATATTAGTTTTGCAATGTATTGTGCATAATCCTGCTTATATAAGAAAGTACATGTAAAATGGAAATAAATTTGTTCAGACACATCTATATTTTAAACTTATTTGTTTATGTAGAAGTAAATGTCATTTTTCTAATACATGTACATGTGTTTGAAAAATCATCTCATTTTTTTTTGTTTTTCCAGGATGCAAGTCTTATATTTATAGTCACTGGACATCTTAATGTTATGCAAAATACAGTGGGAGCTGATGAAAAAGAAGTAAGTAGTTTATTACAGCAAGATTGTAAAAAATGTCTGTTAGAAGATAAACAGCTTTGAAAATTGATTAAATGCCTTTTTTGAAGACAATTCTGTATCATTTAAGATATAATGACAAAACTTACAATCATTCTCTTGTGCCGTCATTAATTCTGTATCATTCACAGGAAATATTAGTCATTTTCCAAGGGGAGAGACTACCTTTATTGGGTACTAATGTTTTACAAACAAAATCACTGGTTACTATAGATGCTAGACAAATATGTTATTGTCTTTTATTTTAAATTTTTCAGACATATTTATTCTGTGCTAAACCTGGTGAGATGGTTGGATCAATGGCTGTATTGACTGGTGAACCATCTTTCTTTACAATTAGAGCCAAAACTGATGTCAGGGTTGTTACAATATCTAAAAATGACTTTTACAGGTATAACTTATTAGCTTCTTGTGCATGGAACATTTTCCCTTTTTTTATCACTTGATTCATTTATAAGGTATTTTTTATGAATTTAGACACAAGTTAGGGCCAAATTAAAAAAGCATATAAAAAAATATGAAATGTAAAGGGAAAAGTTGTCAGTTTTGCTAAGGAGTAATTTAGTAGAAATTGAGAATTGGTTTTATGATGAAAGTGGAAAACTTATTTCATGCTTTATTTACTCTCAGACAATTTGATCCTTGCTTAATGTAGATTGTTTCTCAAAGGAATGGTTTTTAATAGCAATATGTACATGTTGGACCAAAAAGGTTATCAAATTGGGGCATAGAAATGACATCCCAGGTAATTAACATTTGCTTTGAAATCATATTTTTTTTCACCTTTTATATTTGCAGCATTATGCGAGAACAGCCTTCTGTAGTATTAAATGTAGCATATAAAACATTACAGAGAATAACACCTTTTGTAAGACAGATTGATTTTGCCTTAGATTGGATGATGATAGAAGCTGGGAAAGCATTATTTAGGTAAATTTAGTTTTGACATGCATTTGATACTGTTAAAACTCCAGTACTGCTTCATAGTTTTCTGAGGTGATGTTTATTCCGTGTTTACTGTTTGGTCTTTCAGATAAGATTTTGAAAACTGTCACTGTAATAGGTGAGGCATGAAAAAGAACCTTTGTTGCTCACTGCAATAAATGTATTTTAAAATGCAACTTCACTTATACCTGGTGACATTATCTGCATATACTAAGAGATAAACAACCACTTCACTCTTTTTCTTCGAGGGAAATCAACCCAAGGTTTAATACTTTTGGACCAGAACAAGTGATTTCTGGACAAAAAAGATAAGACAGAGAATTAATAATAACTAATACAAATTTACTGGTAAAGCATGAAATGATTAAAAACTATTGTAATGCCACACCGTAAAGCACATACAGCCCATCAAATTTTTTTTTTTTAAATTTGATGTCAGTTAATAGCTTGTCTCACAAAGGTTGAAACAAAGATTTCAGATTCATAGCAAAAATGCACTTTGTTGTATATGGAAAAGAGAAAAAAACGTATGTCATACCCCGACAGACATCAGCATAAGGAGCCTTTGGACATTTAGTGTTCAGATTTATAGTTGAAGTACATTTTGAAGTTGATGATGAAGTTGTTCTGTTGTTCTGGCATCTTTTGTTTAATTTATACATGTATGTGTATTTTTGTGTTTTGCAGACAACATGATCATTCAGATTGTGTGTACATAGTGTTGACTGGACGTTTGAGATCTGTTATAACACTTCTTGATGGTAAAAAAGAACTAGTAGGAGAATATGGTAGAGGAGAACTTGTTGGTATTGTAGAAGTACTTACTGAATCAGAAAGAACCACAACAGTATTAGCTGTCAGGTAAATACATAATCACATTAACCAAATAAACTTGAATTATGATAGATTCTGACACTACATTCTACTGTATATCTACTGACATATCAATCTTTATATTAGTATGTATAGTTTTGCTAAAAAATTCCAAACTGTATATGAATTATGGGACCTTAGTAATTGGAATACTATGGATAATTAGTAGTCAGTGTATAGTCCTTAGGGGGTTTTCTTGCTTGCTACATATCAGTTACTGTAACAAACAATCAAATAAATTTAAAGATGAATTATTAATACATGTATCATTAAGAAATGCAATATCAGCAATTATGTCTCAGTTGATGTGATGTAGGGTAATATGGCATATGTGCATAATTTCAACAATCATGGTCTAAAGTGCAATTTAATATAATAGTTGTGTTCATAGTCATATGTAAATTTTAATTTTATTTCATACCTGATTTAGAAAATTTCATAGTTTTCATTAAGTGCCCAAATCCTAGAATCAATAAAATGACCGAGAGGTATGATTTTTGCCTGATTGAGTTGAGTAATAGTTTCCCAGTCAAGATTTTTTCACTTATTTAGAGACAGTGAGTTCTGGATGGTGGAGAAATCAGGAATGCCCAGAGTAAACCACTGACCTGAGGTAAGTGAACTAACAAACTTTCAGACACCAGGATCTGACAGCGCAGGATTTGAATCTATGAGATGAGAGGCACTGTGATCTGTAAGCATGCACTTAGAGCCACTCAGCCACTGACACCCTGATATTTTTGACTGATGCATATTTAATTTGCATATCTACAATCCTTAATTATGTATTTTTTAACTCTGCAGTTTAATATGGAAATAAACTGAACACGAGTCTGTCTTAGTTTACAATGGTTGTATTAATTCTTTTTTCAGAGACACAGAATGTGCCAAATTACCCTCAGATTTACTTAACCTTGTGAAAAGAAGGTTTCCACATGTTGTCACGAGACTTATACATTTATTAGGTCAGAGAATACTTGGACATTTACAAACCAGAAATAGAGCTTCATATGGTGAGATAGATGATTTTTAATTGAAGATGATATTTAATTGAAGATGTTCATTAGAATATCATACAGTTGAATCTCGTTATCTCGAACTCCGCGGGGAAATGCAAAAAGTTCGACTTATCCGAAGTTCGAGATAAACGATGTGAAAAAAAAACGGCAAAAAAAGGGAAGTAACTCGTACAGATCTATCGGAAGTCACTTCCGGTATTATGTAATGCTCATGTCGACAAAATTCACAGTATTTATCGATGCCTCTGTATCTCTTTTAATACGTGATAAGCAAGTCGGTTACAAAATAGTGTCATTTTCAAGTTTTGTGAGATAGTATTCAAGTACAATTTTATTCATAAGTATATCTGTATACCGCTGACAAGTACATGGACTATGTTGCTTTCCAGGTACAAAATATTGTTTACTGTTTTTTTAATAAAAGTGAAATACGTGTGTTAAGTACATTTGTTTTCAGCTACAATGTTGCAGCTGTAAGAATGAAAATTAAAAAAAAATAAAGTAAATATTGTTTATTACACAAAATATCAATAAATTAATATCAAAACAATTCAACCATACAATCATCACTTTAATCCATAAATAATCATGAAAAGAATAAAAGAATGTCAATGTTCATTTCGTAAACATCATGTAAACTTTTCACGCATTAGCACTATACTTTCAATAAGGTTAATAACAAGAGCACTAATTTTAAAAATTTTAAACTTGACTATCCCCCCAGTACTAGGACTGGGTCCTTCATCCAGTTTATTTGTAGCAGGTTCACTTAATGACATGTTTAAACGCATTGGTAAATGATAGATTTATGCATTTTGTTTATTAGATTTTCTTTTTTACTCAAAATCTGTCAATAACTGATTACACTATTGTATTTTACCGACAAACAGCGAGTCCGTTTTGTTCCGCATTCCGGTTTCGCTTTGTGTACTTTAATCACCCCAAGCTTCCAGTTGTGTTAATTGATGTTCACATCACACAACCACGATGTTAAGCTTGGCAATAATTAAAACACCCGTTAATTTTCTTGATGTTTATATTTTTATGCAACGATAATAATTAACGGATTAAAGAAATCAGAAGGTCAGTGCAGTTTAATAATAATGAATGTATTGGTTTTAAATCAACAGTGCCGACAGTCACTAGATTTTTAAAATTGATTAAATCTACCAAAAAATATTTTCTTAAAATTTTTGTTCGAGTTAACGAATGTTATATTTCTAGGATTTTCATTCATGGGGACGAAAAATTTGTTCGACATATCCGGAAATTCGAGATATCCGAGTTCGAGATAACCGGAGTTATTTTAGTTAAATAAAGAACAATTCTGTCCGGACTTTTTCTAAAAGTTCGACTTATCCGAAAGTTCGAGATATCCGTGTTCGAGATAACGAGATTCAACTGTATTTTAAAATAGATCCAGTAAAATATGAAGTAGAAAGTTATAAGAATGAGAAACAAAACTTTACAAAACATATGATGTTAGAAATTTTAAACACATTTTTAAGACAGGTTGTGACCAAGATAACATATTGTTTATTTAAAATTTGATTTGCCATCAAGTTCGGGAATTTCTGGATGATTGTCATAAATTTTTTCTAAGTTGATATTTATAAAAAAAATTTAACATTAGCTAAGAGAAGGGCAGAATTTTGTATTAATTTTGTTTTAGAACTTTGTATTTAGATGTTAAATAATCAGTCACTCGTTTATATACATGTATGTGTACCTCATGTCCTTTCAGTGCTTCTTTAATACAAAACTAATTCAACTACAATTTTGTTGATGGAAAAATATGTGTTTAATTTGAATGACTTCATCTTTTTGGGTATTTTATGTGTATATAAATCATAGACTGAAATGCATATCAGATACATGAAGATTTTTTTTTTTTGAGTAAAAATTTCAGACATAATATACATTTAAGATTTGCTTCAGTCATTGTTTTTGATCCATTTCTTCTTTGTTGTTATTATAGAACATATCCCTGGTATTGAGAACAAAACGGTAACAAATCTAGCTACAGTAGCAGTATTACCTATCTCTAAAGATGTACCAGTTACTAACTTTGCATTAGAATTACAACATGCACTGAAAGATATAGGTTAGTATTAGATGGATACTTAAATGCTTGCAGATATTAAACTGAATTTTGGTATGTGTGTTTACCACAGTGAGTTACAGTTCAAGTTTACATTTCATCTCACTCTGTCGATTTTTACAAAAATTAGGCTCTGGTATTTCATTATTATTATGTACTGCAAAAGCAGTTTTCTGCACTTTTTTCTAAATTCTTTTAGCTATTGAACTGATTTTTCGTATGTGAGTCTTCCACAATGAATTATAGATTGTGTTCATATTTTGTTCTGCTCAGATTTTGGTGGGTTTTTTTTATTACTGATCTTCTTTAGAACAAAATCCTATTCTTCTCTATTTTTCTTGGAGTTAAGGCCCTTTCAACTGACATTTATTTTAATAAGGTTCATTATATGGGAGTGTGGGGTATGTGAGCTTGCTTACTAAGGTTTCTTCATGATAAATTTACAAAATTGTAACAAACTGAATTGTAACATAGTATGAATTGTAACATAGTACATGTATGACACTGTTCTGTATTATAGTTACGTATACATATACCTTTATTTGGTAGGTACAACAACCAGACTTACAAGTGATATTGTTAAACAGAGACTTGGTTTTGCTGCTTTAGACAGGTAAATATCATTATATTCAATGAGAAACAGGAAACTAGGGCACTTCAGAAGTTCAAATGTCTCAAATTTATCAGCTTATCAAGTCATTGCTTCTTGGGTTTACATAGTTTGAAATTACTGAAAGTACAAAAATTTCCCCTGAATGAGATACCACTTTGTTTTAAGGTTAACCCTTCATTTTACTGGGTACCAATTAACATGTACATGCATTAATGTTTATTGTCAGAGTCATTGTATTTTTGATTCTGAATTTTGAAAAATTTTCTGAGAAAATGCATTAAACTTGAATATTATACCTCATAAATTTGTTTTTCTACTAAATGCATTGATTTTACTGTGGGCCATATTTTGCAATACAGATCGGAGGCTCCGGTCGGTATTATGTTTGCTTACATCACACGGTTATCCTTGATGACGTAATATTACACTAACAAAAAATACATCTTTAACAGAATAGTTTAATCAGCGGATTAATGCATATGCAAAGTTACAGTCAGGAATGGCAACTGCAATATGCAAACAGTCATCATCTTAAAAGAATTAATTAATTCCATAAAAATGCTGGTATCTATTTTGAGATGGTATCCATTCTGTATAATATAACAAATATTTCGTGGGGTTTAGGGCTACCAGTATATCTCAATTAATGGACCGGGCAGACTTCGCTTTGGTCCATATCAAATTTTTGAGGTGCCTGCCTGGTTCATAAACTGAGATATAGCCTACAACCCCATGAAATATTTGTTAAATATAGGTTGATATCTTTTGGAGTCTTTGATTTCATTTTACAGCACTTCATCAAGAATTCATTGAGGAAGACATTTGTAAAATTGAATTTGCAGTTTAAATGTTCCTGAACTTAAATCAGATTATTGACTTTTAGGTCAGGTCTCAAATAAATGTAAAACTGATGTGAATTTAAAACTACAGTACATGTATCTGCTTATGTCAGTTCTTTTTACAACCACCTTTTTCAAAGTCAGTATTACACATCATTTGGTCTCTTTGTTTATAAGAATATAAAATATCAGATTAAAAGCTATTGATAAAAACTGGTTCTGATGATAAATGTTTCTCAAAGATTGTGATTCATGACATCTTTAATTACTTGTCTGCACAAAGTGCAAAAAAACTTATGACATGTATTTAGGTATGCATGGATGTCAGCATCCAATGGTAAAGTTTTTAAAAGAACCAAAAAAAAAAAATAAATAAATAAATAAATAAAATAATGGGGTTATTATTTTTTTGTATGGACTAGATAGGTGAGCTAGCTTTGATGTTCTGATAGCTTTTGTAAATTTTACTTATTATTATTAATTGAATTTCCATTAGATCAGTGAAAATTGTTGCTTTTCTTTTCAGTGTGAATGAGTTCCGACTTTATAACTGGTTAGGACAACAGGAAGATATACATAGAATGACTATATACCAGTGTGACTATACAATGTCTAAGTGGACGAAATGTTGTATTAGACAAGCAGATTGTATACTTATTGTAGGAGTGGCATCTAATGACCCTACTGTAGGAGAGGTAGCTATCTCTGTCTCTTATACATAATACTTATAATACAGTGTTCATAAAAAGTAATCTGAATTGACTTACAAAAGTATAACCATTTATATAACATATACTTAATGCCATATTTAAATTTTGATTGCTAGATAAAAAATTACAAAAATGTACATACACAACATGTAGATCTATTGAAGATGTTGTACTGACCAACTACATGAGCATCTCCAATTAAACCAGAAATTATTAGTTGTTTTCTTTGGATAATTAGCTTTTACAGTTTTCCAAACCCATTTAATCTTCAAACTAATGCATGTATTTATTTTTTAAATTTCTGTTTGATGTCTAATACAACATCTGACTGTGCTCCTCCTCTCAAATTTTTATTGACTGC
Organism: Tegillarca granosa; assembly: GCA_029721355.1. Classification (NCBI taxonomy): domain Eukaryota; kingdom Metazoa; phylum Mollusca; class Bivalvia; order Arcoida; family Arcidae; genus Tegillarca; species Tegillarca granosa. The sequence goes on along the minus strand of JARBDR010000779.1, from coordinate 11,492 downwards.
AGGTCTTATCAAAGAAAAAATAAGAAAAAACTTATTTTTATTTAATTACTTAATTGGTTAACTGCTTAACATCAAGATTTACTGATATTATTTTTTCAAATCTCTTAACAAAATTTCAAGACATTGGAAAAAAATCTCAGAAAAACAATTGTGCTATGTAAATTGAGCATATTGTTTTAGAGATAAAAAATCATTTTAACACATAACCAAAATATCCATTTTCCAATTTGCTTAAATTTTTATGTTTCATAAATTATAGATGCATTTTTTATTTATGCAGGTTGAAAAACAGATGGGTAATATTTCAGTAAGAGCTCAGAAAGAATTAGTTTTACTACATAAAGAAGATGCTGAAACTCCAAAAAGAACTGTGGAATGGCTTAATGAAAGAGGATGGTGTTCATCACATCATCATATACGCTGTCCTAAACGGGTACTAGGAAAACGACCTGAATCCAAAACTGTGAGTTTAAACAGTAGAATTTATGTGGACCCTTTTGTCTTTTTAAATCAAGAGAGAGAGAGTAAGAGAGAGATTAGAGAGCTTAGTAATGGTGTTTAACGTCCCAGTCAAGAATATTTCACTTATATCGAGACGTCACAGCTAAAGGTGAAAGTGCAGAAATTTTGCCTGTGCATTGGGCTGATGGCATTATACAGCAGGGTTCTTTATCGTGCCATGCCTGCTATGACATGGGACCTCGTTTATTTTAAGTTCCTATCCGAAAGAACCGTGACTTTCATTTCGTAAAGCTGAGTGCTTGGGGAAAGAACAGTCACTACCCACTTTCAAGTCTTGGGTTAGACCCAGTCAAGGTGCGAACCCTCTACCTTCCACTTACGGAATGAGCACTCTACCAACTGAGCTAATATAGTAGTTGAGAGAGAGAGTTATGATGTGGTTAGTTTTTTTTATGGTGTCACTGATTCTGGGGGTAAAGTGGTATACACAATTGCAAATTTATGATTATGATAACTTACTTGAATTTATATTGAATGGATTAAAAGCATTATTTATGGTAAGTTTAATGTTAGATTTTAAAATTTACTATACCATCATACTTACTAATATGTGGAACATACATTTTCAAGATAAGACTGAATTTTTAACTTTTAATTACATCAGCAAAACCTCTGTCTTAGTGACTGATTATAAATGTTTTATTTTGGTATTAAGAATAACATATGAACTATTTTTGGCTTTAAAAATCCTTTTAATCCAAACCATTCTATCAATGATTGAACAGGAAGACATATACATGTACATGTACAGTGCAATTCTTGTCAGACCAAATTTTTTATACCAGACATGATAAGTAAGTGCTGTTCAATCATTTGCTCTCTTTTAATTTTATAAACTTTTTTTTTTATTCAGCTTGAAATCTATGACAAACTGTTTGAGACTGAAGCAGATAAACATTCTGATTTCTCGCGTCTCGCCAGATTTCTAACAGGAACCTCTATAGGACTTGTACTGGGAGGCGGAGGTGCTAGGTATGTCATATAATTCTCATCATTAAACCCCAAACAAAAATTTAGGGAGTATATAAGAATCACCCTTTCTTGCACCCCAGATAGAAATTTCCTTATAAAGAGCGGTGCAAGATATTTCAATCTTGTACCCCCTGTACAAGATAGCTTACACGCTCTTTTTCCCGTGAAGATTTATCAATGAAATCAGAGGTGTATCGATACTTTGAGAACCGCTTTAAACCCAAGAATCTGGCATACCTTCGCACAAACAAATAAATGGAACAGGTAATACTAAAGTTTAAATTTAAAATGTAATTTTATAAAAAAAAATTTTCTAAATCAATAACAAGTTTATTTTAATATTACATTAATTTTTATATGACGTAATGGTAATATGAATTATGACGTCACACTTGTTCCTGTCTTTTGTATTCACACGCCACTTCCGTCATATGTTGAATTTTGATTTTTAATAGAACTTGTATATTTTGTGGTGCAAGAAATAGAATCATTGCTACTTGTGGTGTCAGATAGGGAAATCTCGACTATCGTTCTAATACATGTATATCTGGTCCAGAACTCGGCAAGCCTTGTTCTGGACCAGTTATATTAGAACTCTGGTTGAGATTTCCCTATATGAAACCACAAGTAGTGATAGATTCTTTTAATCTGTTTTGTCCATCCATTCATCCATCTATCCATTTGTCAGTCTTGAATTAAGATGACAAATTAACAATTACATGTATTTTTATATTAAATGAATAAGTTAACATAGAATTTAACATATTGTATGCTTGTAATACATGTATTTGAAAATCACCAAAAAGGTGCCAATTGAGTGATACAGACCCCTCTGAACCTTATTGTCTACCTTTGCAAACCTTTTTGACAGAAAATATCAGTTAAGTTGTAAATCTTAAGATAATAATTAGAGGGAGAAATGTTAAAATTCAAGAAAAATAATGGTTAGAACAATGTAAAAACTTTCAGACTTATTGTTAGGAAACATCACTTTGATAAATATATAACAGTATTTCAAGATACGTGAGTGTTTAAATGGAAATGGATTATTTATACAATTAAATTTATACCTTTGATTTTAATAATTTATTGTTATATCCTGCAGAGGGCTGGCCCATATTGGAATGATTCGTTCTATGGTGGAATCAGGAATTCCCATTGATATGGTAGGAGGTACCAGTATGGGATCCTTTATTGGAGCTTTATGGTGTGAAGAAGTTAATGTTACAGGTTTAACCAGAAGAGCAAGAGAATGGTCATTTGTATGTATTCAATAACTAAGACTCTTTATACATACCTCAAATCAAGTCCAGGACTCCATAAAACATGTGAAATGATTTTTGGAATTTCCTTGTTGTACAAGATCAGGTTCCAGTTTTCACAATCATTCACTCAATTGAGTGTACATTCAACACAAACTAGGATGTAATTTGATGTCAATTTTAAGACATAACGTAGTTAAAATTGAATATCTTAAGTTATATTTGAATTGTTTAGTGTAGGTTTGTGTAACAAAACAAAACATTGTTTCATAAAAATTAAAATTTTGTAAAAATATTAATGATTTGAGTGTACACTTAATTTAGGGAATGATTGTGAAACTGGGGCCAGAGTATTTTCTTTTTAAAATGTTAAAAAAGCATCATAAATAATAGTTTTGTAGCTATTTTTATAAATGGATTCAAGAAGTTATTATTTTTTTATGATATACATTACATATGCAGTTGGTACATACATATATTTTGTTCGTTTTCTAGTTAAGAGATCAATCTTGAGTTTTTTAGCTTACCTGAGCTGAAAGCATGTATATTAGAATATTGTAAGTATTGTGACGACGATCATTTTGATACATGGGTCAAGGTCATATAGTGAAAGGTCAAGGTCACAGCTGCAGAAAATGACTTAAATTGCTAATTATCTTGAAAATTATTAACTATTTGTATAGGCATATATATTGGAATATTGTAGGTATTGACATAGCAATCATTTTGATATATGGTTTAAGGTTATATGTTCAAAGGTCATGGTCATATCAACATTGGAATACTAAAATTATTAATTATTTTGAAAGCTATTAATTTCATGCATAGGCATGTATATTAGAATATTGTAGATATTGACAAATATGGTTCGAGGTCTTATATGTTCAAAGGTCAAGGACATAGCTGCATATTTATACTGAAATTGATTAATGATTTGGAAATTATTCACTGCACTACAGTTTCTTCATGCATATTATATAAGCTACTTATAAATGAAATGTGAGTGAATATATTTATGATTTAGTTTTGTGGGAGTTCTTAACTTGAGAAAACCTTTCAAGTTTCTGTAGTTAATATATTGTCTATTGCAATTTGCAAACAATATTGGACATATTTTCAGGTAAGCGTTAAGGCCCATGGGCCTCTTGTTTTTGTTTTTTTTTTACAAATAAATCATATACTAGTAGCTTATTTAATTTGGTAATTTTAAGGTAATTCAAGGTAATTTAAGGTAATTCAGTCATCTTAAAGAAAAGATAAAAACTTCAGTAGGTGGTTTTTTGTTAAGTTGATTTTACATATAGGTTTTAGCTCTGGTTTGCATTTTGCATTTTTAAAAATAAATGAATACAATAATAATAATAATAATGATAAAGCTTTCAAAAAATTGAAATTATACTGGCAAACTATTGCAATAAAATGTTTTTGAATTTAACCTCAGACTTAAGATTTTTCTTAATTGTGTCATAAACTTGTAGACTTATAGTCTGTTTCTCAAAAGTTCTTTGCATTAATTTAAATCCAAGGGAATTAGTCGAGAACGTAAATTGTGCTAAAATATGTACACGACAAAATCAGTATGTTTACAGTATATTTAAAGTAGTCATTGTAGCTTTATGTAAATTATATAAAGTGTTTAATTTGTTTTTATTTACTTCAGTCTATGACATCTTTATGGTCCAAGATTATAGATCTTACTTATCCTGCAGCTTCTATGTTTACTGGTAAGTCATAAAACATCATACTGAGTTGTTCTTACTGGTATGATTTGTAATAGCTTATACTGGGTCAATTAATATTAAATTTAAAATGTACATGTATGTATATGGTTGATATTTTTTAAAACACCTGTAAGGTTTTAGAAACCTTTAACTGGCTATGTCTTAACAATAATACTTAATATATGCATATGCATTGTTATTAGAATTTTTTTTTTTTTGGAAGTTGTTTCTTGTTTTTATAAAAGGTTTATTTACTCTTGACTTCATAGGGAAATAAAAAAAACTTAATTTAGGAAATTTGTTTGTATTTTCTTAAAATCAGTGTTCAACACCATTTCCTTTTCTGCTTTCACTTATGTTAGTGTTCTTTGTAAAAATAACTGTGAAAGGAATCATATTTTTAAAGAAAGACTCATTTTATTATAAATTCACTTAAAAAAGTACTGTATTACATGTATATGTTGATCCTGGAAAATCCACCAAGGGGTTTATGATGATCTCAACAACTGAAACAAAAGAAAAATAAAAATGATTGAGAGGAATTAATACACTGTGTACAGTACAACAATCTGTTTTTAAATTGTTTTTCATTAAAAATAGGTTCCTCATTTAATAAAACTATAGAAGATGTGTTTAAAGATAGACAAATAGAAGATTTATGGATACCTTACTTTTGTATAACAACAGATCTGTCTCATTCAGAAATGAGGGTACACACACATGGTATGGCATTTCAAATTTAGATTATACTACATCAATTCATATCATATATACAAGGATTTAATTGGACACAGTTGACTTTTGAGGAATCAATATTCATGATTAAAAAAAAATATTACTACTGTTTTATTTTTGAAAGTTGAACATCAAATTTTATTCTTATTTGTAAATACATTAGCAAAATGGAATCATTGATACAGTTATCTTTAAAGTTTAAAAACAAAATGAACTACATACATGTATTTTATGAGTAAATTGTATACAGTATTGGGAAATAGAAGGAGACAGACTGATATATAAATATTTGAAATGACAAATATTGCATTTTTAAGGGAAAAAAATGGGCATGTTAAAGAATGGATATTTTTTAAAGGTATTGGCTGTCTGTTATTACACAATTTTGATATAGAAATCCATGGCCATCAGTGCTCTCTAAGGGGAAATTGTAGTTGCAGCATATGTAAATGACTATTTGGTTTTTTCAAAAACTTTAATATATCATTGAATCATTTACTAGGTAACTTATGGAGATATGTCAGAGCCAGTATGTCACTGACAGGCTATCTACCACCATTATGTGACCCCATTGATGGACACTATCTTGTTGATGGTGGCTATGTTAATAATTTACCAGGTAAGAAATAGCTTCATTTGACTTATGGAATATGAGTATATTCTTCCTTCAATCATTATTGAACACTTCTCTGATTACTCTGAAAAAATTCCCCAACAAATCTCTTCTAAAGAACTTTAGGAATTCCATTCTTATTCTGAAAAAATAACAGTTTCTTGTTTAACTGTTTGTTTATTATTTTATTGTTACATTAACAATCTTTAACCAATTTCTATATCCTTTACACACAACACTCACCATTCCATTATCAAAATTTGCATTTTTTTTTTACATAGATTTATTAGTTAACACATATAACAAAAATTTAAAATGGGTGGCCTCAGCAGCTGAGTGGTTTAAAGCATACTCCTTACAGATAAAAGTATCTCTTACCACCTAGGTTTGAATACTGCTTTGGCAGATCCCAGTGTGAGAAAGTTTCTGAGTTTGCTTGGTGAAGGTCGATGGTTTACTCTGACATTCTGGTTTTCTCCACCATCCCAGAACTGACAGCCTCAATATAATTGAAAAAAAATCTTTACTCGGGCATTAAACACCATTACTCCTTGCCACTTCACAGGATAGGCTACTGTACTTGATTTCTTTAGTACCTGTTTGATTTTCCCAGATTAAAAAAAGGTTAGTACATGTATTCCCAAAACCTATCATAATACCTGGTTGATGATTGGAGTGGCTTTATGATTTTAGCTGCAGACTTGTTATTCAAGAATTGCGGATACAAGTACCTGTTGTATGATGTAGTATTATTTTTATTTCACATATTTTCAGCCCTACCACATTGGACTAGAATAAGTACTGACAGAAATACTAGAAATTAATCTGGCAGTGGATTAGTATCCCATTCAAAGGGGTTCTTGTACTCCTAGTCACTTTATTGGGATATTGGAGTAATGGTGTTTTACGCCCCAGTCAAGAATCTTTCACTTATTTCGAGGCGGTCAGTTCCGAGAGGGTGAAGGAAACCGGAGTGCCCGGAGAAAACCACCGACCTACGGCAAGCAAACTGACAAACTTTCTCACACTAGGATCTGTCTCGAGTGGGATTCGAACCCAGGCGGTGAGAGGCACTGTGATCTGTAAGCGCGCGCTTTAAACCACTCGTCCACCGAGGCCCCCTTATTGGGATATTTGCCATCTTGATGTACCCTTTAGGTCCAATTAAAAGGCAGTTACTTGTTTCAATTGTTTCACCTTTTAAGATTGAAATGTTAAAGACAGAAGAAGATGAGAGGGTTTAAGTAAAGGCTTTATGAATTGTTATCAAAATCAACCACATTTTAAAAGATGTACCAGTATGTTAAAAGAAAAACAAACCACCTTGTAAAATAGAGATCAATGCTGAAACCACAGAATTAATGTTATTCTGTTATTTGCAACAAGCTTTATCTAATTTTTCCTATGCCTGTTCATATTGAGGTGAATGATCAAACACTAATTAAAAAATAACTCTAGTTACAATTTTCTGTAAGATGTTTCTGATCATTACTTTTGACTCTTAAATACTGATGTTTTTTTATGTTTTCAAATAGCTGATGTGATAAGGTATATGGGAGCACAGTCGGTCTTTGCCATAGATGTAGGAAGTCAAGATGAAATCAATTTGACAAGTTTTGGTGACCAATTATCTGGTTGGTGGTTGTTATGGAAACGCTGGAATCCATGGGCAAAACCAATCAGGGTAAGTTCTCACTATAGAGCATGCCATATGTGAATGCATTTTTAGATGAAATGATTTGGTTTTTGTCATTATCAATTGATGCAAATTATATTTCTGTACATTATAGAAGTAATTATTTCTGTATCATTCAAATTTTACATATTTTGGATATACATGTATAGGTATTAATGTGGTTATTTCAAATAACACAAATCCCATGATTAGAATTACCATGTCAACAAACTTTCAGTCATTGCTACAAATATAGTGTTGTGTATTTGATTCTAAGGGTTTGTTTTTCCAATCAATATTAATTTATTTATATTTAGACATCACCAGTCATAGTTTCATACCTATTATATATGAGTTATTTAGGTTACTTTGGTTTAATACTAGTTTAAATCTGTAAGTTTTAGGTTTTACATCAGATCAGATAAGGGATTGAGCTTTTGACCTTCCACTTTCAGAAATAACACAATACATGTATATTATTGATTGACTAAAAATAGTATTTTTTGTTCATTATAAAAGAAATTCCTCTTGTATCTGGCCACACCAAGGACATGATAATTTAATTAGCAGCATACTAACAGTTAAGGTAATCATTTCATAAAAATTGTCTTGAACAATAATTGAATTAACATGTTAATAACAGTTTGTATTAAAATTGATTTGGAAGTGTTAATTTGTTTTTAATAGGTGTTGGATATGCAGGAGATCCAGTCAAGGCTTGCCTATGTATCAGGTGTTAGGCAGTTAGAAGCTGTGAAGAATAGTGATTACTGTGAATATATAAGACCCCCCATTGATAGATTTGCTACCTTACAGTTTGGTAGCTTTGATGAAATCTGTGTAAGTATTACCAGTAAAATACTGTAAAACCTGAAGCTATTAAACTGATTAGAACCAAATTTTATATGAAAGATCCTTGGATTATGTAATTTTAAAATTTTGTACTGCATGGCTTTTCAAAATCTAAGTAAGATGGTTAACATTACTGTAAATAGAAAAAAAACTGTATACATGTATTAGAATTGATGGAACCTAACTTATTCTTTTGCATAGAATACATGGGGAAGTTGTCTAAAAAAATTTTTTTAAAGAGTCACTTTTGTGAACTAAAAAAAAAGAGAAATGCAAAATTTAAAACTATGAGAGTTAACATAAAAGACATCACAGTCATCTGTTAAAAACAGATTAAATTTTATGAAATAGAATGCTTTTTGTGTGCAGAGTTTTATTTTCTGTTTGAATTTTCAGAATTTTTTGTTTGAAACACAGTTTCAAGTTCCATTGAAAAAAATTCTTCTCTGACTGATTAAACAAAAAAGTCTTAGAATGATCAAGACATTTTTATAGATTTTGCAAAAAAGTGTCGCACAGTACAAAAATTACTGTATTTGGTACCCTTTGATCATTTGATTTACAAGCTATACTTATTATATTCACCTAAAACAGGATGTTGGTTACAATCATGGGAAGACCTTGTTTGCTGGATGGCAGAAAGGTGGCCTTGTTGAACAACTCTTCAGAGAAAAGTCCAAAGAGAAAAAACAAAAACCAGAGATACACAGAGCACAGGTTTGTACAGCTTTACAGTAAACATTTATTGTCACATTTAAATAATCTGTTATTTATTAAATTGCTGCATATTGAAAGTCTCTTAAGCCAATATATTTGGTTTTTCTTTCTTTGTAACTCTCATTACATTTTATTTCAATACAGACACATGAAAATTTGACAATCACATGACTATCAGGTGATATCCTGTATTATTTTTGTTTGGATTTATTACTTCCTTTAGACATAAATCACATGATTTCGGGATTTTCCCATAAACATTACATGTATGTTATTTCAGAAATTTGCTGTGTACACATTATTCACATACAAATATTATTGGTTCCACACCAATGACAGCAAATCAAGGTTTTGTTAAATATGAAAATTTAAGTGTATTATATACAAGATACATGTAATATAAAAAAGATGATAATTTTAGTTTCAGGATCAATAATTGTGTTGTTTGTGCTAAACTGCATATGATTATACATGTATGTTTATATGCCTGTTACCATTACATTTTGTGCTCATTATACTGGTAATTGACATGATGAAGTCAATACAGTAAAGCATTGATAAAATTGGAAGTGCCTGGCATTCTGATTTTGATTTGCTCTAAGTTCTTGAGAAACTTGTACCAGTATTTAAGTCTTGAGAAAGAATAACAGTTGTAACAAAATAACAGAGAGAGTGAAGATAGGAAATGGTGTTAAATGCCCCAGTAAATATTGTTTTATTTGTATCAAAGTGGTCATTTCTGGGATGGTGGAGGAAACTGGAGTACCCAGGGAAAACCACTGATCTTTATTACTCCAATGTACAAAGTTTCTCACATTACAATCTGCCCTAGAAGTTTACTTATTTAACATACAAGCAACTTTTATTTCAGACATATGTACCAGTTATGGCTAAGTTCACAGATCTGGCAGAACTTGTTTCTAAAATAGATGACCATAGACCAAGTGTTACAAGTTATGACTCAAGAGGATCAGCTTCATTTTATAATCCTGGTATATCTGATGATGAGGATGAAGCTGAAGAAAGTAAGTGTGACTTACACCATGATATATACTCGTTCTGGATTTTCTTCATGGCAATCTCAGAGTAATCCTGTCATATGTTGCGTTTTTTACTTATCTTCATGATTTGGCATAAGCTTGGTATCTTACTTTTTTCCAGGTTGTTGATGGTCCTTCCTTGTTATGCCAGTACACCTTGGCAAGAGTCCTAAATCTTTGAGAAATTTTGACAAATATTTGTTTTGTCTTTGTTTCAACACATTTAATATTTGGTAATTCAACATAACCTATCAAAAGGCCATATTTAAATGCTAATTTTTACCTGGATTATTAACATTTATAGGAGTACACATGTATTAGTAATCAAATTTACAGATTAACAGATACATTTAGAAAATCACTTGCCTGTTATAGTTCATCAATGCATTGCAACTCCCAAAGACCGTTTTTTTGAAGTAACATGATTTCAGCACTTAAAAAGGCTGGTGTTCTGAATACAGAGGGACCGGTTTGTGGAAGTTTATTTTAATATAAATAAAGAAGGATAAATTCGGGACTGGTCTCGCCTGCTCGGTATGTTGGTGGTATGTTAAGTTGATGGGTTTTTAGAAGGGTCGGTATTCCAATGTTGCACTGTATTTGTTTCTTTGTGTTTTTGATTTTCCATATAGAAATGATCTCAACAAATTTAAATTTGATTTAGTTATGTCAGATGATGATGTGATTGAAGAAGAGGAAGGATCTGAAAGAGATGAGTATGAAGATGAAAGTGATGAAATGATAGCCTTACAGAGTGACAGGAGATTCTCAGTGCCTATAGAGAAAATGAGACCTAAGAAAGAGGTAAAACGATTAAACTTAGTCTACTTGTAAGAAGTCGCATTTAGTTTTAAAATCTATAGATGCAGTATGGTGCTAAAAGTCTTTTACATTACATTATTTTCTTATTGCTGTAAATGTATAATTTAATTTTTCAAAAATAATCCTGAATTTATCTCTATACCAATTTTTTTTCAAATTCATTAAAATTGTACATGTAACTTGATGCAGAATTATTTGCTGATATTCTCATAATTACGATTTTTTCTCTGTTTTGTAATTTTAAGTTTAACATTTGAAAAGTTTTGGGATGGTTTATTACATAGTTATATTTAATTTTGTCTTAAAACTATTTTACTTTGTTAAACTTGGGACTTATGGTTATAAAAGTACATTAGCTATTCCAGGCAAAACTGAATAATCTGTGTTATCATAAGCTCATTTCTTATACAGTGAAACTTGTGAAATCCGGACCGGCTCTGTTCCTTGAAAAAAATCCAGTTTTCACAGGATCCGGTTTATTAGGTTATTCGCTAGAGTTCACTGCCCTTGATAATAAGTAGCAGATCCATTTGTTATCTCCCTTTGGGATGTGTAGCCATG
>JARBDR010000778.1:22500-30000 GCA_029721355.1 Tegillarca granosa | reverse complement strand
CACGTGTATTTATTTATGTACTTATTTATTTAGTAAAAACAACAACAAAAATGTTGTTTATGTAAATTAGAGATCCAACATGATGACAGAAGGAGGTATAATCTTGTTTTTGTCGAAATTGATTAAAAAATAGAACTGCGCTGAAATTTGATTTTTTTTAACACTTCACGTCTGACAAGAGTTGAGTTGAGTAATGGTGTTTAACGTCCCGAGTCAAGAATATTTCACTTATATCGAGACGTCGTCAGCTATAGGCGAAAGTGCAGAAATTTTGCCTGTGCGTTGTGCTGATGGTATTTTACTACAGGGTTCTTTATCGTGCCAATGCTACCATGACACGGGACCTCGTTTATTTTAAGTTCTCATCCGAAAGAACCGTGACTTTCATTTCGTAATGCCGAGTGCTTGGCGAAAGAACAGTCACTAACCGCTTTCAAGTCTTGGGTCAGACCCGGTCGGGGTTCGAACGCACGACCTCCCACTTACGGTGTGAGCACTCTACCAAATGAGCTACCGAAGTGGTTAGGTGTAACAAGAAATAAAGGATGAAAAGAAAAATTGGCAGACACAGCGTATCTTAGTAACGAAGCTTGCTACAGTGGTTCTTGATCGTCATCGGTTTTACATAATGATTTTTTTATACAGGTTAAGCTTTGTGTATGTGCATTTATTTTCGAATTAGGTAATAGGCATTGAAATGTATAAATTTCATACACACACCCACCCACACACACACACACACACACACACACACACACACACACACACACACACACACACACACACACAGAGATTTATACGTCCCGTATGTTTATATTTATTTATAAATTTTCTTGTTTTAATTTTTCTTTCAAATTCTCCATTAACCCCGGATTTTTTTTAAGTTTATATATATATATATATCACAATTATCGTTATTTTTATTTCTGTTTTTTATAAAAAAAAATTTAAAAAAACCCCCAAAATTCGCACATGGCATTGTGGCTGACTCTACATAATCGACAAATCAAAAACACTTATTCAGTTTTCAATGACTACAGTAATATATCAATGATCAGTGCTGATAGCCGAGGGGTATTTTTATAAAGTCCAGTAAGTCTCTGCCCATAGGTTACATTGAAAGTTTTTATAAAACCAGGAAGTGTTTACAAAAGTTTCATGATTACAATACAATATGTTATACTACAAGGTTGTGGTCATTTACGATGGATAAACGGTAAGAAACATGAGATTTTGTTATTTATTTTTGTTTGAAATTAAAATATTGTGAAAAAAGCAGCTTTATGTGCGCTGTCATCTACAAGATTTTTATTTTTCTCTCTCAAAATTTCGACAAATGGCAGTGTTAACGTTAACCGTCTTCAATTTAATTTGGGATAATAAAATAAAAAAAACCTTTGCTTCTGGTCCAACAAATATTTTAATATTTACGGATCACCAGTTGGCATTATTTGTAGTTCCCTTTCAGAGTAAGTGTTTTCATATTCAGCGGTCCCAATATGCGTTTTTTTTACTTCTTTGTCATGTGTTTATTGACCATTTTTGTGATAGATTGTTTTGTGTCGTGTTTTCGGTTATGACGGCTCTTGTAAAGTTTTTATTCTTTTATTTAATTTTATTTTTTTAATTTTAATTTTCAAGTTGTAAAATTAATTTTTTTCTTTTTAATTTCTGTGACCTAATTTATTTTTTTTATTTTCAGATATATTTCGCCGCATCATTTCTTCCTGGTGTTTTGTATAGCTGTTTCCATTTTATTACTTTTCATAGTCTACAAAGTTGAGAAACATTCAGATTTTTTTCCAAAGAAGAAGTTGTCATTTCCGAAAAACTATTTACTTCCGGTGACAAAATCACCACAACTTCCGGTAGTGCATACAACAGAAATGAACTTAAATTCAAAACTTGGGACGCTACCTCCTCACATAAATTCAAACAAACGTGCTTCAGTTTGTCCAACTGACTTAAAACCAGGAAAATATGGAATGGACCCAGTTAATAACAAGATCAACCAAACAAAAGTAGTTCTTTATTGGAACAGACCCGCGGATTGGTTTCTGAATTTTAACCATTGCGAAGATGACTGTATTTTCACTTATGATAAATGTGACTTTCCGCGAAGTGATGCCGTATTGTTTACCGCCTCTAATCTTTACTTAAATCACATCCCTAAACGTGTACCGGGGCAGGTGTATGTTTATTTGGGCCTGGAACCGCCTGAACGATATTATACAAATTATAACGATAAAAAATGGCATAACGTTTTTAATTGGACATGGAGTTACCGGAGAGATTCAGACATTTCGGCCCCTTATGGTAAAATTGTTCCAAATAATAAAAAATATGATCCATTTGAGAATTTTTCGCAAATTTTCAATTCCAAAAAGAAAGATGCTGCTATACTTGTCAGTCACTGCAAGACAGAATCAAAGAGAGAAAAATATGTTAAATTAATGCAGAAATATATAAATGTAGACGTTTACGGCGCATGCGGGGATTTAAAATGTTCGCGAAGTAACCATGGTAACTGTACAAGAAACCTAGAGAAAAATTACAAATATTACTTAAGTTTTGAAAATTCATTATGCAAGGATTACACTACAGAAAAGGCTTTACATATAACGGAAAGAATGGTAATTCCCGTAACAAGGGGAGATAAATACATAAATATGTACCTACCACCCAACTCGTACATAAATACGGCCGACTTTACATCTGTAAAAAATCTTACTTTCTACCTACGTCAAGTCGGCTCAAAAGAAGAGGAATACAAACAATTCTTTAACTGGAAAAGACATTACAAACCTGAAGTGGACTATTTAGAACAAGGGCTATGCAAGCTTTGTAAAAAGTTACATAATGTTCAAAATTACCAACGAAGTTACAAAGACATACACGCCTGGTTTACTCGGGCTAATAATGGTAACAATTCTTGTTTCAAGATACCCAATGATTTACACTGAGTTCAATAAACGAAATTGTATTTTTAATTGTCATTTTATCTAATTTTAGATTAAGGCGATATTTAATACAATTTGGAAATAAATTTTCACTTTTATATGGGCGTCATCACATTTCTTTTGTTACTAGATAGGCTACGTCTTTTATATCAGTAATGCTGTTTTAACTAAGTTCCACTAACAACACATCCCGGATCACAGTTAATTTTAGCTTAATCGACATTCGAGTTACCTTTCCTTAAAATGTATGCTTGAAGGCCTGGAGTGATAAAGAGCAAGCTTACGATTATAGTGTTCTTCCATTGTCGTGTTTCAAAACTTTAATTAAGCAGGTTCTTTACAAAAAAATTGGCCAGTTCCCTTGTCGAGGGTTGGTGGTTTCCACGGACATTCCGGTTTTCTTCACTGTCCGAGAACTGACCTGGTGTTTTTGGTTGTTTTTATATGGCACGATAATTACTCTACAATCGTAGCTTTGTTGTTTCCCTACCATTTTTCTCTCCCAATGACATTACAATTTAGAGATCGTATATCTTTCCCATTGGCCATATTAAGTATTCTAGGTCAGACAACCGTATTTGGAGACCATAATTTTAGTGTTTCAAGATTGCATGTCTTTCCCTTTTGGCGATCACAGTTTTGGTGCTTGCTTTACCCTATCTCACTGACAAGACCGGATTTAGCGATCATAGTTTTTTACCTGTTTACAATTGGTATTCTTTCTAAAACGCATTTTCGTATTTATCGACAATAGTTTTACCGTTTCCAAAGCAGAAAATTACCGACATAATTGTAACCTTATTTTACGATCATGTTTTTCTGTTTTTGTAGCTCGTTGTATTTCCCACATATATGACTCTTTCCCCCATTTCCTTCAATTCATGTTCATACCCATGTCTTTCCCACTGGCATAATGTTAATTTGCGTCACTCTATTTTTTCCCCGTTTTTGTGTAGAAATTATTTAACCAATGACAGAACCATATATAGGGCCCGTTGTTTCACGAATTTTTCTGAAATGACTTTTTCTAGAAAGTTTCAGTAAAATATAGGTCTCTATGAGCGAATGAAGTGTGAATGGTGAATGTGGGTTGTGAACACACACACACACACACACACACACACACACACACACTATCGAATATTATCTTGTAAAAATAGTTTTACAAAGTGAAATTGATTTAACTGGTTTCAAAATCGTTGTAAATAAAGTTTATGTATTAGTTCATCCATGATGAAATGTCATATTTGTAATTATCGAATTGAAAACACATAATTTAGGTCGATTAAGTCAATCATATCTTCATTGTTTGAAGGACAAATTGAGGTCTACAGTTGTGTCAAAAAGTGTATCACATTGTGACCAAGTTAACAAACAAGAATTCCACAGAATTAAATGTTTCGTCTGGTTAGTTTTTCACTTTTACATAAACTTCACATTTTGACACGCCGCCTACGCCGCCGCCGAAACCGGAAAAGTAACACCTTAGCCTCGCCTTATGGCGATGCCAGACTCGACAAAAATATACTGGAATACTAGACGAAGGATAAGATAAGGTTGGAAAGTGGAATAACAGTTTTTATTTACGCGCAGATTTACATTTTTCACTTATGTAGAGGTGGTACTTTGGTAAGGGTGGAGGAAACTGGAGTACCCGGAAAAAAGAACCGACCTTTGGGAAGCGAACACACGATTTATCACACCTAGATCTTTCAGATTCGAACCTAGGCATAACAGAATGGTTTTGAGTAATGGTGTTTTACGCATATAAGTCAAGATTCTTTCCTTTGTCGAAGTGGTCGATTCTGGGATGATGGAGGATACCGGAGTTCTAGAAAAAAACCCTTCCGACCTACGGTTAGCGAACTGACAGCTTTTTTACAATAGGATTTGTGGTCTAGTACTTTTCACCACTTGGCAACCGGGACCCCTGCTAACGGACGTAGTATCGATGCTAATTTAACTCGAGTAAACAAGAGTTTTTATGTTGCTGTATGCCTCTGGTACCATATAGTAACATTTACAATACCTATTGAATTCCTAGGTCAAGTGCTACTTTTGAATTTTTATGAAATAATACAATTCAAAAGTAGCACATGACACCTATGATGAACGATATGTAGAAAACCTGGGACATTTCGTTACGACCCAGGTTTTTTCACATACAATGTGCGTAAGAATACCACTTAACATAATATGAGGATTCCCATGATCTTCAATCCATTTTCATCACCTCTCATTTTACACTGTGTTATTTAATTAAAATACATTGAAATTGAAAGAAAAAAATCGAATATTAATTTTATAACTAAATTATTTGATTTATTTATTTATTTATTATTTTTTTGTAAACTTAATAATATTTCCATCGTCTACATTGCAATTTCCCTTTATCCATCATTGATAGTGATGATGAAATAGAAGACAAATAATGTTCATGAGCGGTCATCGTAATGAGGCTTCTGTCAGTTACTCTCGCAACTGTTCGACCATGCAAAAACATGCTATAAGTTAGCTTCTTCCATCAATTGTCACTGGTAATACTTCTACAGTATATTCACATTGTCTCTGACCAAAAAAAAAAAAACCATTGATGCGCATCTATAAATTTGTAACAAATTCAACTTTTAACAATTGCAATTTGACAATCAATATGAATTTGCAATTTTGTTTATCAAATCGAATAAAATTTTGTGAAATGTTATTTTGTTTTTTTACGTTCAGAAAATTGGGAATGGAGTGGAGTGGAGTGGAGTAATGGTGTTTTACGCCCAGTCAAGATTCCCTCACTTATTTCGAGGCGGTCAGTTCTGGGATGGTGGAGGAAACCGGAGTGCCCGGAGAAAACCACCGACCTTCGGCAAGCGAACTGACAATCTTTCTCACACTAGGATCTGTCCCGAGTGGGACTCGAACCCAGACGGTGAGGGGCACTGTGATCCGTCAGCGCGCGCTTTAGACCACTCGACCACCGAGGCCCCTTCGAAAAATTGGGGAAATTGTGAGGTTTTCCCGTTACTACACAAACATAGACAAGTGATTTAAAACACCCATTATTTCAGTAAAAAATTGTGAAAAAGGCCAAGATAGTTAAAATACTTGTAAACGGGGAAACGTCATTTGAAACACCGTACTTTAGTAACAATGTGATCAAGGTCACTAAAGTTAATACACAACCAAAGATATGTCATTTGAATCATCCTTAACTTCGGTAAAATTTGTGATAATTCTCATGAAATTTATAAACGATTAGAGATACACAATTTGGAAAACAATATATAAATACACAAAAACAGATTTGAAGACAGAACATGTATTTGAAGTTTAATGGGTTTCACGTCCCAGTTAAGAATATTTCACCTTTATCAAGACGTAACCAGTTATAAGTGAGGTGACAAAAAATCTGACCTTTGCAGTGCGCTGAGGGCAATGTGAAGGGAGGATTCTTTAACGTGCCACGCCTGCCATCGGTTTTTAAGGTCTCATCCAAAGGACCCTCGTGACTTTCACTGCACTTAAAGAAATGTTAGGAAAAAGCCACTAATGTTTTTATCTGCCTAGTAAAAAAAATCCTGTGTTTTCAATCTGACGGAAAAATTGACTGTGTTTGATATCAGGCATCACGTGACTGCATACCATCGTTTGGTACATCTTGTACTTTAGCAAAAAATGTGCTAAAAAGTTCTTAAGTTAATTTACATACAGATACATGTCATTTGAAACACCCTGTACATCTGTCAAATATAGTGATATAGGACACCGAAGCTAATGCACTGATTTTTAACTTATTTTTAAGTTTAAACTCCCACGGTGGTGTGAGATATCTTATTTC
Organism: Tegillarca granosa; assembly: GCA_029721355.1. Classification (NCBI taxonomy): domain Eukaryota; kingdom Metazoa; phylum Mollusca; class Bivalvia; order Arcoida; family Arcidae; genus Tegillarca; species Tegillarca granosa. The sequence continues at coordinate 23,208 of JARBDR010000778.1, read as the reverse complement.
ATTTTCATTCGAAAAAGTAGCATTTCTGATTATAATTCAATTTTACAATAACAATTTTATTTAGGTCATCCATTCAAGAAATTTAAATTTATTTTACATAACCGGCTCAAATTACTTATAATTTTTTCTATCACTATGTGAAGTTTAAAACTGTAGTGAGAGGTGGGAAATCTTATTGTTGAATACACACAGGAGACATCAAGTTTTGTACTTACATTCGATGTTCACCAAGGTGAGATTATAGTGAAGAATCTATCTGTGGATACGATACAATCATTGTAAGTTTTATCTTAATATTTTTAAATTTTAATACTATCTTTTATTTTTAAATTGTAATTGTGCATATCTATCTTGGATGCATTGTTTCTTTTTCTTATTATTTAACCCCAAAAATGCATATAAAATCTCTCTCTCTCTCTCAATTCAGTAGTTTTTCAGTATGCTATGTTTATCGCCTATGGTTCAGCTAGTTGTGAATCTTCGACGCACTGATTCTTTTTGTAGGAAATAACGTTAAAAATTACATATAATACCTCTCAATCTCTCTCTCTCTCTCCCCCCCTCTCTCTCTCTCTCTCTCTCTCTCTCTGTGTGTGTGTGTGTGTGTGTTTTAAAACGCAATAGTTTAGCATGTTTTACGTTCACTGTTCATCACTTATGGTTCAGCTAGCTATGTATTATGTATATCTCTCGTCGACACACACACAT
>JARBDR010000778.1:0-17500 GCA_029721355.1 Tegillarca granosa | reverse complement strand
TGTCGTTTATTTACATTACAGCAAATTACTAAGAATACCTGGTACGTAGTTTTCAGATTGTCCGTTACCTATAAACACCTAATATTTAATCGGCATTTTTATGATATGAATATTTTGATGTTAACTCCAATCACTACATCCGTGTATATCCAATTTTATCATCTATCAGATAAGGGGTCTTTTAATTTTTGTATAATCCTGACACAAACAAAACAAATAAAAACGAACACGTATTAATCGTTTTATATTTACCTTTAAAAATGTACAAGATGTTTCCAAACTATAATGTTAAATATATAACACAAATACCAGTTAAATTTTGATGTGCCAGATGTGCACATTTCGGAAATTAATTCCTCATCAGTGACAATAAGACCGAAAAGTTTGATACATAGAAAATATATAAGCCAAACAGTTGAAATAATGAATCTAAAGTTTCAAAATTATATAAATCCAAATTCAGCTAAGGAATGCTTTGCATGAGGGAACAAACCTTAGTTTTAAATAAATTTCAAATTTTAGACGACTGCAAATTTTGCTAAATGGTAAAAAAATATAGAAAGAGTTATTCAGAAAAAAGTTTTTATTGTGAATTTATTGTAAAAGAGGAGAATTTTAAGTCATTTTAAGAAGTGCATTTATAAATGGCTTTATCTTTATCAGTTAAACCCAAAAGAGATGGTAAACGGTTTGGATATCAATTGTATCGATTATTTTGTTCTATCCAAAATTATTCTCTGATTTTTTCTTAATATTTAATGATTATCTAATTATTTAGATACTTGCTTTGCCCTTTGCGGCTACGAATCCAAACGTTGATTTTACAACTGTAGAAGGCAAGTGGCAGGGCAACCTAGAAACCAATCAGATTGGAATCTATGTCGACCTATACATATTATGTATTTGTGGAGCGGTGCCATGGCAAGTATGTATAAAGCTCATTATATTTCACTTTACCATTGCAATTTTGTTTAATTATTCGGCAGTTATTTCCCTTTTTTAAAATTCTTTTGCAAAAGAAGATTGCAAACTCTAAAAGGCAAGTGCCAAGGCACTAACGCTGGTAACAAAGCAAATGATTTCAATAATTAATTGTGTATTTACAGTTTTATTAGAGAACGCCCATGCCTCTTATTTTTAACAACAATTGACCATTATTACATACATTTTAAATTAAAATATAAAAGATAAAATAATTTTTGAAGAAATAAGGGACTTTTAACCCATATTTGATATGTGTAAAACAGTAACTGAATTAAAATAATGAACTCATTACTTTAAATATAAAGCTATACCAAACCACGTGCCAAGTAAGGTATCAAAGTTATGTAAAATGGTCTCATAATTACTGTAAAAATACAGACTTATTCATTTTGTTATTAAAATCTATTGAAACTACATGTTTTTTTACTTTTAGGTATACTATCAGCGGGTACTTGCTTGTAAAACAGTTTCTTTGGCGAGAGATGCCACTCTTGTCGGGATCTTTATGTCCTTGTTACTAGCAATACCACCGGCGGCAATAGGTGTCATTGGATCTGCTACAGGTATTTATGTATTCAACAAAACACAAACATATAAGTCAATGTCCAAAATCACAGTCCCATAAAACAAAGTAAAAACATTGAAAACTGGCAAATTTAGTTATACATGTGAACATTGATCAAGGAATTGAGACCGGGTGCTCCGGAAGGATAATTACCTCCTGTCTAGCTGGCTGTCGCTAAATAATTCAACTACACATACAGATATATAGGTAATATAATAATAGATATAAGCACAAATATGAAGCAGAACATGAAGAATTCGTCGTGTCTTTCATTTCAAGTTCATTTGGATAGATGGCATTCACATTTTTTCCAAATTTGGGATTATTTCGAGATAGAACGTCATCTTTACATCTGTATGTGTAGTTCAATGATTTAGCGACAGACTGCTTCCAGATTTGATAAGATTCTGCAAATAAAAATATGGTATCGGTGATAATAAATAAACAATAAATAATTCGTAAATATTTGATTTACTAGTTTGTCAATTAACCTCAGTTTGGCAGCCTCTGCTTTGAGATTATCCTTCAATTAACTTGCAGACAAAATAATATTTAACGAAAATACCTGTTTCATTTAGCTGTGCTATATGTACACATTTTGGAAATTCGTTCCTTATCAGTGACACTAGGGGCCGAAAATGTTCATAGATACAAAGATAACCAGAACATTTGTAATTTAATGAATTCAAAGATTCAAAATTATATGAATTCAATTCCAGCTAAAGAATGTTTTGCATGAGGGGAAAAACCAGTTAAAATATAATTGATATATACAGTGACACTTTTTTTTTGTAGTATTTTGAGATCAAACAATATTTATTCAGATTTTCGCTTTGACAGATATAACTTGAAGGAAAAGAACAAACATGTATTTGAAACACTGATATTAAAATTCTTGATATTGGAGAATTAATTTCCGTAAAAATCGAAAAAAGAAACCATACCAGTCTAGGTTCAAATCACAATCTAAAACTATGAAAACTTGCAACTGAAGTAAAACACGTGACTAGTACAGTCAGACCGAATGCTCCGGAAACGAAAGCACCTTCTGTCTAGCTAGCTATACCTGTCATGTATGAAATTAGTATTTCAAATGAATGAAAGCCGGAACATGGGATGTCAAATATAACCAGAAACAATGGATAAAGTGATCTCAATCATTCTAAATCTGCTTTATTTTTCCAACTGATAATTTTCTCAAGAAATGTTTTATGTCAATTTTTTAGACTGGAATGCAACAGACTATCAGGGGAACGCAACTTTGTCTGGTACGGAATGGACATACGTTTTACCCATGGTGCTGGAGTATTTGTGCCCGGAAGCCGTCTCTGTAATTGGTATAGGAGCGTTATCAGCAGCTGTTATGTCGTCTGCTGACTCAATTGTTCTAGCAGTTGGTTCTGTTTTCTCAAGAAATATCTACAAAAATATATTCAGAACTAAGGTATAAAGTTTTGTCTTATGTTGCTAGAAAAGATGCTGTTACATCGTTCAACAAGTTGTTAAATTCATTTTCCTGATAATGACTTAAAACTCAATTTAATCAAAAAATCACTCGATTTATAGTCAAACGCATTTATACCGTCCATTATGACAGATCAAAGGATCAAATACTTTGGAAAACTCTTTTTTTTGTATCGTAAAACACTAAAAATTCTATCACGGTGTCTAACCTACGGCACTGGAAGTAATGTAAGACGCATTTCTTAAGTGCCAAAACATAAGGAAACATGAGAAAGCCATTCCTCATCAGTGACACTAGGGGTAGAAAAGTTTGACAGATAAAAACATAAGCGAAATAGTTGAAAATTTATGTAGACATACTTTTAAACCTCCTGTTTTTACATTTTAGGCGTCAGAAAGAGAGATAGTTTGGGTATTAAGGATATCGATTGTTGTTGTAGGAGCTATTGGAGCAATCATAGCTATAACAGTTCAAAGTGTGTATGGACTGTATATATTATGTGGAGATCTGATGATGGTGATACAGTTCCCTCAGCTTACATGTGCTTTATGGATTCGATTTGCTAATACATACGGCTCAGCATTGGGATTTATCGTTGGGTTTGTCCTACGGGTACTTGGAGGTGAACCACTTCTTAACATACCAACAGTCTTACGATTTCCGTTTTATGATGAAAAACTTGGCCAGTTATTCCCTTTTAAAACGTTTGCAATGCTGTTATCATTTATAACTATAATATCTGTATCCTATCTGACGGAATTTTTGTTCGTAAAGAAACAATTATCACTTAAATATGACGTATTTAATTGTTTTAGTGATAAACGTAACTTTGATTTACAAAGCGACAATGGTGTTCATAGTAGAGAGACGAATGACGGTGACTTCAGGGGGCAGACAGATATTCTTCTTAAAGAACATAAAAGCAAAAATACGGAGTAAAATGTCAGAAGAATTTGAAGAATGTTAGTTTAAACTCATCACTTAAGCTTCAACCAAATGAAAATGTAAATCTTATATGTGTTATTAAAAACATTAATTTTTATAAAATTATAGCTCCGAGATTGTGCTAAACAATCGGAAAAGTCTTGTATCTGTCTGTGAACAACCCATCCTCCAATTTGATACAAACATGTATAAAAAGTTTGCAGATATGTGCGACCCTGAATTGTTAGTCAAGCATTATCGTCACATCTCAAAGAAGAGAGTGCTCCAATTTTGTCGAAGAGATTTGGTAAAATAAGGATCCAGGAAGCAGATTTATTCCAAGAAAAGACAATCAAAAAATGAACAAAGTTAACGGGAAGGTGCTCCAATTTTAGGTGTCATAAAAGAAAAGAATCCCTGAAGGCACATTTCAACATACATAAAACATTTATACAAAGTTGAAAATCATTCCCCACAATGTCAACCGCGTAACATGAACTTTGAGATATGATATTATAATAATAATTATTATTATATGTGAATAAATAAAGGGATCTAAAATATACAAATATTAGTGCAGTTTTACATCTACACATTTTATAACTAACATAGTATATTGTATAACTGTTAATCCAAGTATACAGTATTCAAGTAGTATTCACATATTGTATAATTGTTATCTTGGTATACACGTATTCAGGTAATATTCACACATTTTATAATTGTCATCCAGGTATACACGTATTCAGGTAATATTCACATATTGTATAATTGTCATCCAGGTATAAACGTATTCAGGTAATGTTCACACATTTTATAATTGTCATTCAGGTATACACGTATTCAGCTATTATTCACACATTGTATAAATATCATCATGGTATCACGTATTCAGGTAATATTCACACATTGTATAATTGTCATCCTGGTATCACGTATTCAGGTAATATTCACATATTGTATAATTGTCATCCAGATATACAGGAATACAGATAATATTCACACATTATATTATTGTCATCCGGTTATACACTTTTTGGCGTAGTATGAACACATTGTATAATTGTCATTCCGGTATACACGTATACAGGTAGTATTAACACATTGTATAACTATCATCCAGGTATACACCTATGCGAGTAATATTCAGATATTATAAAACTACTCTGAAAACACTATAACTACACCACAAAATATTCACTCCGATGTCCGTCAGATGTCGCTTTAGTGACTAAGAGGTAGATACTCCGCCTCAAATGAAAGGTCGTAAATTCGAACCCCAATCAAATTAAGTTTTTCAGCTCGTGTTCGACATTATAATGATAGAGTCTCGACTTCTAGACCCGGTGTCAAGATAACACAGTATGTGGCTTACTGACTTTTGTATAGTGAAATATGATTAATTATAGACTTCTACAAAGCAAGCCACTTGCATGTCTGAAGCAAGCCATTAAAACACACTCGCATGACTGTCTGAAGCATGCACAAACTTCTTCTTGGATAACTTGATTTTGTTGTAAAAATGCAGAAAGTGCTGAAGTGACGTAAACCAACATTACAACCAACGAAATATCTTTAACGGAACTTATCAGTGAAGAACATACAAACCAATAGTCAGTATGATATTAAATAAAAAATAATGAAATTTAAAGCGTCAAAATTTTCTTGTTGCAATTTAGCCTAATGTTTGTAGGCTTTTTATTTGGTCCGCAAAATTTATTTAATAATTTATCTTTATTCTCCACTGAAGTGAAATTTATACGTGGAAATAAATTCTGATCAGCCGATAAAGTTTTAACTTAGATTAACTCATTAATAAAATTTTTGAAAGGCTAAATAAACTGTTATGTGTTAACGATACAAGTTCTCAGTCATGGTTAAGTGTAGTTTTAATTGTGCCATTTGTATACCTAAAAACTACGTTTTGGACCGCGGATATATTATTGGCTTATCGGCTGTTAACTGACCTTGTCTTGTTCTTATAACCAATGTGAACCACTTTCAACGAACCAAAAAATGTTATCTCAAAACTTAATTTTCAGCCATTGTTAATATATTTAATATAATATGTAACACTTTGTCAATCCTTTAATTAAGTATACTGTCACATATATATTTTAGTCTGTTGGTTACGCACAAATTTCATAACTTTCAGATGCGTGTGGCTTCACGTCACAATGAATAAAAACGTGATCTAAATTCATCGTTTTCATCTTATAAATTTAATCTATTAAAATATCTAGACATTGTTAATATTCTTCATTTGATTTCCAAAATTTTGTCGAAGAAGGAGGGGCAGTTCTGAAAAGATTCCGATAAATAATATGCTACTGTATTATTCCTAACACACGATTGATAATGTTTAAAATAACACTTTGAAATAGTATAATCTATTTAGATAAATAAAATATTCATCAATCAACAAATGTAAAAAATTATTTTTTTTATATTGTCATCATTTTATTGAAATTTTTGAGACATTAAGGTTAAATTTAATCCAATGTAGACTTCAAATGTTTTATATGACTTTTAATTCTCTTCGATTCCGATTGTCTGAGGTTGCCTTTCCTTAGCTATGATAGAACAGCATATTATATGAAATCACTTTCAGAAACTTAATATTACCACGTGTACAGCATTAGGGGCAATATAACCTTTCAACAAGGTGGACTATCTAAAATTGGATGTAGAAGATTTCAAATGACTTTTTTAAAACTTAAATTTTCATTGGATGGTATTTTTAAAAACGAGTGTAATCGACCTTTCATTAACGACAGTTGGCAGAATTTCTTGGTGGCTGCTACAAACAGCCGTCCGTCTGAGAAACGTTTTTTTTTTTTTTAACATTTGTTTTTATGGTTTAGAATTAATACCGCTAAACGTTTGATTTCGATTAATTCAAGGATTTTTAAACCCAACAGAATGTTATATTCACCACAGCTGTTGGTTTTAGAAATTATTGTATTTATCTCACCAAAAGTCAATAATTGTATACTGTTCACTGCAATAATCACAACATGGAATTGTATTCTGTCAAACGATAACAAAAGATATATATAAGAACTCAATACATTTTAACAATAAGCCAGTTTTATTTGAAAGAGAAGTGTGTATATTATTTTATTGCGCTTTTATTTATGATTTCACTGATTGCTTTTCAATTTTTTTCTTTTTAAATACAAAGTACGTTAACAAAATGTGTGACTTGGCAAAAAATTAAAAGTATCAACAACTTGTGAAATCGTCTTGTAAAAGGGATGTGCTTTTTAACTGATAATATAAAATAAATAAAAGAAACATACTTGCCATTCTAAAGCATTTGACTGGACCCTTGAAAAAGCAGTAAATAAGTTTTCTGAACACAGGCATGAGGAAATAAAATCTTCAACACTGTTCCATCAGATAAAATAAATACATATAATAATAATAATAATAATAATAATAATAATAATAATAATAATAATAATAATAATAAAATTAGAGGCTTGATGCTCTATGTACACAATAAGTGTTACCCCTGGGGATGTTGAGATTGTATGTTTGCCTTTTAATTATTTTGCTAAGCAGTTAACATGTCTGAAAAAAATAATTTTGAAAATAATAATAAATATTAAATATAGATAAAAACATCACGAGATGAAATGATATTATTTAATTAAATATATATTTATATCTATATATATGTGTGTGTGTCGGGATGTTTTAATCTGTAGTTAATATTTTTAATTATTTTCAAAATCATTAATGCTATAGATAAAAAACATCACGAGTTGAAATGATACTTTTTAATATATATATCTATATATCTATCTATCTATCTATATATCTATCTATCTATCTATATATATATATATATATATATATATATATATATATATATATATATATATTTTGCTCAGACATGTAACTAATTAATATAAAATGATACTAACGCAAATATTTTATTAATATGTTGTCTATATAAGTTATTGTACTGTGATTAAGGTCTTTATTTGATATTAAAAATAATCTAAACAAATACTAAAATTAATTTTAAATTCTTTTTTCGTTTGTTTTCTCGCCTTAAACTTTACTATAGGGTTTCTTCTAAGAAAGATGTAAATTTGAGTCTAATGTCTAGACCAAAAAAAGTTTATAGATAATAATAATCTACAAGATATTGAATTATGCAAATTCACCATTGCAATTATAATGAACACTGAGACAGAAAAACATAATTAGTTTTTATGCATCGTCATTCATTTCAAATTTAAAAAATCGGTATAAATATCGTGTTCTGTTAGAGATAATTACATTTTTAAAACAGAAGAGGTAAGTTATACTATTTTTTAATAATATGACTGACAAAATTTAATATATTGAATTTAGTTATTTAAAGCAATACCTTAAATCTCTTAAATCGGCATATTTAAAAGGCGAACTTTCTTTCTCTCAAAAAATGTCTATCATATCGCTTATACATAAAAAAAGTGAAAAAGACGACTTAAGTAATTACAGACCGATAAGTCTTACAAACTCTGATTATAAAATTATAGCCTTTATTTTTGCTAGGAGATTACAGAGAGTTATTGGCAATTTAATTAGTTCTGATCAAACTGCTTATATTAAAGGTGGGTTTATTGGAATGAACGCTAGACTTATACATGTACTTGACATTTTTGACATCTGTGAAAACTCCGATCAACCTTGCATTTTACTCTTTTTAGATTTTGCCAAGGCTTTTGATTCAGTTGTTTAAAACATTAGAAAAAGTTTAACCTTGGCAATAATTTCATATATTTGATGAGAACCCTATACAGCAAACCTATTTTTAGAGTGAAAAATAATGGATGGTTGTCTAAAACATGTAACATGAAAAAAGGTATCCGTCAAGGTTGCCCAGTTTCTGCTTTACTTTTTATTCTTGTAGCTGAAATATTATCTCTTAAAATAAAAAAATCAGAAAAAGTAAATGGATTTAGAATAGGTAATAATCAAACAGATATAAAGATTTTACAACACGCAGATGATTGCACTTTACCATTACTAGACGAAGATTCTATGAAATATGCTATCGAAATTGTTAATGATTTCAGTAAACATGCTGGTCCAAAACTAAATATTCACAAAACAGAAGCTATCTTTCTAGGCCCACTGAAAAATCAGAATGAACAGTTACATGGTGTTGAAATCAATAATTCATCTTTAAAATGTTTAGGCATAAATATTGGCCATGACAAGAATCAATGTGTAGAAAGAATCTGGAAAAAACGGATAAAAGATTTAGAAAACACATTAATATCTTGGAAAAGTAGAAACATAACTATTTTTGGCAAATGCGCAGTCTTGAATACACTAGCTTTATCAAATTTGACATATACAGCTTCAATACTTCCATATCCTTCAGATGACATTAAAAAATCTATAACTAAACTAGTTTTCAACTTCATATGGGGAAAAAGAGATAGAATAAAAAGAAAAACTCTGATAGGAAAAATTTCTGAGGGTGGTATAGGATTAGTAGATATAGAAACAAAATTCAAAGCTTTGAAAGCATCACGGGTATCTAGATTATTGAATAATAGAGAATCAAACGTCTTCAATATCTTAGATACTATTTTGAAAACATCTCTAGGAATTAATTTCGATTATGTTTTAAAAACAAATGTTACTGATGTAAAAGAATTGTTTAAATCTTTGCATGTGCCGTCTTTTTACAAAGAAGTATTCGCCTACTTTAATAATTGTAAAGATGAAGCGTCTCCAAATATGTTATCTTCTGACTCTTTTTTGTCTGAAAATATTTGGTTTAATAATAATTTCAAATACAGAAATAAAACATTATGTCTCAAAAACTGGATGAAGAGTGGGGTTCTTTATGTTAAAGACTTATTCCATGTAAATGGGTCGATAAAGGATATAAATAATTTTGGTGATAAGTTACTATACAAACAAAATTTGATCTGCGAGTATAATATCTTAAAGAAAGTCTTTGGAAAATATATTAATATTTTTGATTGTTCAAAATGCATATATACTAATCCAAACAGCAAGCCAGTCTCGTTTATAAATAGAAACATTAGATATGATATTTTGAGTTAAAAGTGTAAATTTTTTTAAGATATCCTTTTGAGGAAAAAATTTATAGTGTCCAATATGGAATATTGTTGGTCAAAAGAGTTTAACTACAGTTTTTTTCAGAAAAGATATTTGCAAAACAAATATTAGTGATATTTTAGACATACAAACCGCAGAATTTAACTACAAATTATTACATAATCTCCTATCAAATAACCTAATTGTGAGCAAATGGAATAAAACTGTTTTTAAATATTGTGAAAATTGTCCTACGAGTGTTGAGAACTCTGAACATTTTATTTTTCAATGTAACACTGTGCGCCCTATTTGGGAAGTCATTGCAAACAGCCTTAAATCGACATTAAATGGAAAACTGTTTTTTTTGGGGGATTTTATTTAGAACATAACAACAAAACATATATGCTGAATAATATAATCTCTTTTATTGCCTGCAAAATATACAAATATAAAATGAAAATGAGAATAAACAATCAACTATGCTGCAAAAACCAGTTGAAGATACACTTGAAACACACTCTATTTTCCTTCTTTTATACTCTGAAGAAAATGAAAATTGATTTTTTGTCACACCATGTACTAAAAATCGCTAAAACGCTGTAATGACGTAGATCATTTCTTGATCCCTTTTTAGCTTTAATCATCTTCTTTTATTCCATTCTTTACAATACAAAGCTTTGATTGGATTGTAAGCACCGGGGGGAATCGTAGGTAGGGAACGAGTGTTTGTATTCGGAATTGCTTCTCATGTAATGATTGTATTATTATTATTATTATTATTATTATAAATTATTATTATTATTATTATTATAAATTTTTATTATTATTTTTTTTTTTAGTTCCTGTACCTGTGTCAAATTTATTTGCTTTTACATGTATCTATAAATTCATGAATTTATTTATTTATTTATTTATTTATTTTCTACTTGATAAGATGTAAATTATGTGTGGATTTCTGTTCATGTTATCGCTATATGTTGTGCGAAATAATGATTGTATTATCATTATTATTATTATCATTATTATTAGTAGTACATATACATGTGTTTCAAATTTGACAACCACAAGCTTTGGATCGTTGTGTAGCGTATGATAAGTACAATGGTGGTTTTAGATGGAGTGCATTATACGACTTTCATTGCGATAAGCATCTTTATTTATATATTTGCGAAAAAGATTTGTATTATTTTTACCACAAACTATAGATTATATATCGTTATACTTATTTATATAACACAAAATGATATTCTAGCCTAATTCTTTTTATATACCCGTGGCATTAGTATGTAAAATAAATTGTATCATTTTACAAGAAACAAATGATTTGCTTGTAACAATCCCTTTTTGCACATCAACCAGTGTTATTTATGGAAATTTGTCAAACTATAAGCTAATTTCCTTACATGAAGTTGTTGTTTTTGTTGTAATGTTGTGCAACGTAGAAAACAACTTAAAGAAATTGGAAAAGATATCTCAAGTGGCATTGCAACTAGAGTGATGAAGACATGATTTACGTTTTACGAATTTTTGCGGGCCGATTTTTTTAAGCGATAGCGACCCAAATTGACCGAATGTGAGAAAAGTTTCCCTTGTCGTAGGTCTTCACTGGTTGGCTCAGTACCAGTGGTACAAACTCAGTTGTCGCTAAATCTATTTGCGACATATCGGGTAAGTGTACTAGAAAACGTTAGGTTATCATTAGAAAGCATATGTTGTATGCAGATGAAACACAACTGCTCTCTCACTAACTTGTGTTTAAATTTATTCTTGAGATGAATTAAAACTCGTCGAAAGTTGCTGATGTAAAGAAAGAAAAACATTTACTAATAAACGAATTATTTGAGTTTAGAAAATGCATGCATATTAGTAGATTTAGTTTTACAGAAATTTTAATCCTAATCATTTCAGTGATAATCATTACAACAATTAGGTTAAAGTTTTGAAAAATGGAAAATTTAGTGAATACGCGTGAATACGTGAGACCGGGTGTTTTGGAAGAGTGGACTCCTCTTGTCTAGGTATTTTTATCTTTTATTGCTTCTAGATTGTACCATCAGCTAACATAATTGTGTTTTTCAATGCAAGGATAATCAAACTTTAAAGCTGCATTTAAAAAAGAAGTTTTCTTGGTAAAAAATTAAAACGGTACTATTTGACTTTATGATTTTCCTACTGAACAATGTTGGATTTGGTTTAATAATAAACCTCCATTAAATAGCAGTAACTTCCCAGCGAGATGGTGCCTATTGGATCTTTTCAGTCGTCTAAAATTTGAAATTAATTTAAAACTAAGGTTTGCTCCCTCATGCACAGCATTCCTTAGCTGGATTTGGATTAATAAAATTTTGAAAGTTTAGATTCATAATTCTCAACTGTTTGGCTTATATTTTTTATGTATCAAACTTTTCGGTCTTAGTGTCACTGATGAGGAATGAATTTCCGAAATGTGCACATCTGGCACATCAAAATTTAACTGGTATTTGTATTATATATTTATAAAATGGTTTCTTCTTAATAAACCGGGTAATTTCATCACAACTTCCAAAACGGTGAAATACGATAAATTAAACACAGGTTTTCATTAAATTTGCCATTTTTGACTTTGTGAAGGAAAAATAATTACCCCCTTTGATTCAATCGAGTCTCTGTACATCAGTGCGCAAGCTCCAAGCTTATTATAATCACCATTTAACAGATAACTAACCCGTTAGAGAATTCCGTTTATTTACAGCTTATAGAAAGGAAATTTTTAAAAATTAATCTCACGGTTCGTGATTAGAAGTTATCTGTGTTTTAAAAAAATATATATTTTCAAACTATCAAAAAAAATTCAGAAAATTAAAACATTTAATGCAGCTTTAAGAGCATTGTTAACAATGATAATGTTGATTATCTTTGTGTTTATGTTTTTCATTGTAACTTTTATTTCACTATTTAAATAAAAAATTAATTATTGTAGGAGAAAAAACTAGTACATATATATATATATATATATATATATATATATATATATATATATATATATATATATATATATATATATATATATATATATATATATATATCTTAACTACATTAATGGACTATCATAATGTTAGATGGTCCATAGACGATCCAGTCTACTGCATAACTGCATGCAATACAGTCGAAACGAATACTAAGTATATATATATATATATATATATATATATATATATATATATATATATATATATATATATATATATATATATATAAGAATTGACTAGTGTAGCACGTGCAAATTGAGTGAGTAGAGTTGAGTAATGGTGTTTAACGTCCAGTCAAGAATATTTCACTTATATCGAGACGTCGCCAGCTATAGACGAAAGTGCAGAAATTTTGCCTGTACGTTATATCTGGAGAAAGACATTTGGCTTCGCCTCGGTTGACAATGGTTCCTCAGGGTGAAAATATGCAATATCACCCTCTTATGAATGTTATATTTATATGGGGTTAACCTCTGTGTTGTGGAGAAAGATATTAATGATTTTTAAAAATGTTCATTGTTTGATTGAATTAGGTTTATATTAATTGTTTAAATTGAAACACGGCTGTATGCAATATAATTCGGATGATTTGGGTCCACCAATAGTAATTTCATTACGTCACTGGCCATATATCTAAATGCCTGTCCAAAGTCGGAAATTTTTAACCACTGGCTTCACTACGAATTTCAAAGTTTATATCTTATGATCGACCAATAATAATAATAAAAATAATATTAATAATAATAATAATTCAGGTTTATCTGAAATAATATGCGAACTTTGTAGCATCTACTGCTAACAGTGTTCATAATATTCCAATGTCCCATTGCATTTTTAGGGGCTTCGGTGGCCGAGTTGTCTAAAGCGCCTGGGTTCGAATCCCACTTGGGACAGATCCTAGTGTGTCTGTTTGTCAGTTTGTCTGTTCGCTTGCCGAAGGTCGGTGGTTTTCTCCGGGCACTTCGGTTTCCTCCACCATACCAGAACTGACCTCCTCGAAATAAGTGAAAGATTCTTTACTTGGGCGTAAAACACCATTACTCCACTCAACTGCACTCCCATTGTATTTTTGAGGGTTTTGCTGGTTGAAGCTGTTAAAATGTTTCGATTATCATATACAAATTAAGGATAAGATACCATTACGGTAGCTCTGTTTGTAGAGTGACCGCTTGATATGTGGGAGATCAGGATTCTAGACCCAGCTGGGTCTGACCAAGACTTAAAAATTGGTACTTACTGTTCTTTAGCCAAGCACTCGAGAGTGAGAATGAAAGACACGGGGTCCTTCGGAGGAAACATTAAAACGATTCCCCGTGTCAATGCAGGCGGGGCACCCTTAAAACACACTTCTTGTCCATTACCCTTAGCGCATTGCAAAATTTCTGCCACTTCACCTATAGCTTGTGACGTCTCGATTTAAGTGAAATATTCTTGAATTTGATGTAAACCCATTACATCTATAAGTCAGTCATTTAAGATTAGTTTTATGGTTGTAAAATTTATACTTTTATTTATACTTCAATCATTTTGAAAATTACAAATGAAATAATGCAAAAAAAATATGTTCTTATAAACAACGTATTTAAACCTTGTACTGTTAAACATAAAACTAGTACAGTCAACTACGGTTATAACGAAATTGTAGGGGGCTGATCGATCACCTCGTTATAGCCGATACTGGTTATATCCGAACCGGAAGTCGGGGAGTAAAATGACTTTAACTAATGAGTATATAACAAAGACATGTACTAACGTTATTGTTGAATTTAATATCCTTATTATCCTGACAGGTTTAATTCTTAATGTTTATTCCATGTTATTTTACACATTATTTACATATTTCACATATTATTTACATTGCAAATAAAACGGTACTCTATTTGAAAAAAATCCTCGAAAGAACTGAACAGTTCAGTCGGTAAATTACCTCTCTTTTGCATTAAAAGTTTCAGAGAGTCTATACAGTTTATAGAGTTTAGTGCACGAGACATTTTTTTTGTACAGGAATTTCATCATCATCATTATCATCATCGCACTGCTCAGTGTCATTTTTGTGCAAAATTTCACTAACAATGTTCCTCATCAGTTACAGTTTGTGAAACGATTATTTTCATGAATCAATATTTATAACTTCTTCCACATTGATTAACTCGGTGTTCTGATTTTCAGACAATCTATTTAACATTAATTGTAGATGTCTTAGAGGAAAGATCATCTTCCGGGTCATCATCCCGATTGACAACTGTCAAAAACAAACCCCGCCTTCTTAAAACAATTTGGCACACAGCTGAGTGAAACCTCGTGCCAAGCCCTATGCAGCCAATCGATTGCCAATTTTCAATTAATAACGGGGTCACTAATATTCTCATCATAGTTTTCAACAGGTAATCGATAAGACACTTGCGATATGAAACTTTGAGCTTGCGAATTACACCTTGGTCCATGGGTTGCAGAATTAAGTGGTGTAAGGGGGGGAAAAACAAAATCTTCACCTGATTTAGTCCATCAATGACAGGATGATCTGGGCAATTATCGACGAAAAGTAGAATTTTTTTTTTTGTTAGTCATGGTTTAGTATCGAGAGTTTGACCCACTCAGTGTACAATTCACTTTTCATCCATGATTTTCTGTTAAAACGGGCAAACTTAAACACATCTTTGAAGCACCGAGGCTTTTCAAGTTTTCCTATGACCAAAGGAACCAGTTTGTCGGATCCATCCATATTGGATCCAACCAAAAACAGTTATTCGTCCCTTGCTTCGTTTACCACCATGGCAAGCCTCTCCCTTAAATTGTAACGATTTGTAGAAAAGTCCCGTTTCATCGACATTGTAAATGTCAGTCGGAGAATATTCTCTTTAAAAATAAAAATTATCGACATGCGTATCTAGAAACAGATCTCTCTGGATTATACTGATGTTGCCGTTTCGGAGCCATGATGCCATCCTATATAAAATTGTGGAAATTAAATGCAGGTTTTAAATTTCTTATAATCACAGGGATTTACGGGTGTTTGAACGATTGCGTTTTATATACATGTAGCTTTACCAGAAACATTTTTTGATAGAATCCTTTGGGACAAGTCCGACAAAATGTTTTACCTGGTTTGGGTTTATAGAATCCTTTGGGACAAGTCCGACATTTTCTATATTTTAGGTAAAATCCTGGCAGACACCTAACTAAAAGTAAAATAAATAATGCGGATTAAATACAGATTACAAATTCTATCACACAGGAAGTAGAATGATATTATGCCCAAGTCATTATATATAGAATAATACACTTTCACTCTCCATGACAATTATGTAAACAATATTCTGCTGCAATATATTCCTCCTCAGCTTGGAGAACCTAAAATTGAATCCGAGGAGTTTCGATAGGATAAATTTTGTTCCGAGTAGCTGGTTTTTTTACTTAGATTATGCCCTACCAAAGTATGCGAAAATTATGTATTTGGTACTAAGTATTTGATAAAATGTTATGATATCGAAGTTGTGAGTCTGGAATGGAGCCTTTTTAAGCAGACTTTTCTGTGATCAAGTAAGACCTTATTGATATATTTATCTTATCGAGGCACTCATACTATTCTGGAATAATGGGAAAACCGGACCCCCCCCAAAAAAAATTAGGATTAGTCGGTGTTTAAGACAACTCGATCACTGTATCCCCTATTAAATGATTGGTCGAATGGTGTTTACGCCACGTCAGCATTTGTTTCAGCTTTTCATTAATAGACACTTTTTTGTTAATTCTAAAGGATCAATCGTGTGATGCTTAAGTAGACAGGTATTACTGACCTGCATTGTACTACTGTGTACTTATTGCGACTTAAATAGTGTTAGTAAACTCACTATGTCGCAGAAAAACATTGCAGACCGCTCGGTCATTATACCGGCCACTTAAAAAATAATTGAAGGCATACTAACTTTCTCACTAGCCGTCGAGCGAGGTCAGATACATTGCACTGACAGGATTTCAGTAAGGGCTAATGTTTTTAATCTCAAGAATAAATAAACCACTACGGTAGCTTAGGTGGGAGAGTGGTCGTTTCGTATATGGATTGTCGGGTTCGATCTTGACCGGGTCAGACCACGACATGAAAATATGTAGTGACTTTTCTTTTGCTAAGCACTAGGCACTGTTTGCATACCAGACTTGAGAATCTAGATAGAGCCCTCTTCAAAAATTAATTGATAAAAGATTAACATAGTTGGCAATGCACTTATAGTTACACATCCAAAAAAAAAAAAAAAAAAAAAAAAAAAAAAATAGATGAAGGGTTTCGAGCAGGAGACCAGGGCGGGTATCTCGAAGCTCTCGTTAATCCTACACTTAAGTATATTATACGTGTATCTTAAATTTAAGTTACGATAGATGTTACAACGGGTATCTCGAAGCATACTTAAATCTTTCTTAAGATAGGAGTTACGGAGACCTTGCTTCCGGAACATCATGCTGTTTCGTTTCGTTGACAAAATC
>JARBDR010000777.1:0-121386 GCA_029721355.1 Tegillarca granosa | reverse complement strand
GTAGGTATTACCTAATTAAAGGGTGCATGATAATTCATGTCACAAAATACTTGGTATAAACTAGTTATAGGGTGATGGGTAATACACCTCTCACCAATAATCGTATAACCTTGTCAGCAGTACTTTATATAACTTATTTATGGGAAATTCTTGGTTTTGTCCAGTTATAGGGTGATGAGTAATACATATGACCTACAGTAGGTAAGGCCTAGTTAAAGTGTGCTGGTAATGAATTCTTTGTATAATATAGATTAAGGTTGATTGGTAGTACATTGTTGGTATAACCTAATACATGTAATGGTGATGAATATATAATACAAATACCAGTTAAATTTTGATGTGCCAGATGTGCACATTTCGGATATTCATTCCTCATCAGTGACACTAAGACCGAAAAGTTTGATACATAAAAATATAGGCCAACAGTTGAAAATAATGAATCTAAAGTTTCAAAACTATATAAATCCAAATCCAGCTAAGGAATGCTTTGCTTGAGGGAACAAACCTTAGTTTTAAATAAATTTCAAATTTAAGACGACTGAAAATTTAATAAATTGTACATTTTCTGACAGCACAAAGTACGCCTACTGAGTTATGGATACCCTCGGGGAGTTTTACTCCACCAGCATATTTGATGGTATAATCTAGTTATAGGGTGATGGGTTATACATGTCACCTACATTTGGAAAACCCAGTTTAAGGATGATGGGTAGTACATTATAAGTATAAGCTATTCAAGGGGGATGGATTATGCATTGTTGGTATAACTTAGTTATAGATTGATTGGGAATACATTGTTTGGATAACCTTGCTATACGGTGAAAACAATAATGCATTGTTGGTATATCCTAGTTAAAAGGGTGCTGGGTAATACATGTCACCAATACCTAGTTATAAGGTGATTGGTAATACATGTCACCAATACTTGCTACAGCCTTGTAATAAGGTGATGGGTAATACTTGTCACCAATACTTGGTATAACCTTTGTTATTACTTAATGGGTAATACTTTTCACATTACTTGGTATAACCTTATTATAAGGGGATGGGTTTATGCACTGTTTACAACTACCTACTTATATGGTGATAAATAATTCATTGTTGTGAAAACCTAGGTAGGCTCAATGGGTAATATATTGTTGATGTTATCTTATTAAAGGGTGATGTGTTAGATATGTCACCAATACTTTTTATAACCTTTTTATAGGGTGATTGGTAATACATGTCACCAATACTCGGTATAACCCTGTAATAAGGTGATTGGTTATACTACTCACAAATATTAGGTATAGCCTAGTTATAGGTCGATGGGTAATACATTGTTGGTAAAGCCTATTTATAGGGTAACGCATAATACATAGTTTGTGTTACTTATTTATAGGGTTGTGGGTAATACATTACTGGTTAAACCCAATCATACAGTAATTGGTAATACATGTTACCTACAGTTAGTACAGCCTATTTATAGGGTGATGGGTAATTCTTCTCTACCTGGAATAACTTAATTTTAGGTTGATCGACATAACATTGTTGGTAAAGCCTAATTATAGGGTAATGGGTAATTCACTTTTCGGTTTACTTAGTTATAGGGTGATGGGTAATACACGTAACCTACAGGTTTAACCTAGTTATGGGCTGATGGGTTATACTCCTCACAAACACTTGGTATAGCATAGTTATAGGGTGAAGGGTAATACTTCTCTCCAATATAATTAATAACCTAGTTATAGGGTGATGGGTTATATATATTGTCGAGTTACCTTGTAATATGGAGATGGGTTATACATGTTACCTAAAGTTTGTGTTACCTTGTACTAGGGTGATAGATCATACTTCTGATCAATACCTGGTATAACCTAGTTATACGGCAATGGGTTGCTCATAGTTTGTGTTACCTAGTTATATTGTGATGTGTAATACAAATTAACTACAGTTGGTATAACCTTTTTATAGGTGATGGGTAAAACATTACTGGTGTTAATTAGTTATAGGTTGATGTTAACACACGACACCTACGATTGGTATTACCCAGTTATGGAGGATGAGTTATACTTTGTTCGTATTACCTATTTATAGGGTAATGGATAGTACCTTGTTTATGTTACCTAGTCACAGGGTGATTGGAAACACATATCTGGTACAACCCACTTTTTGGTGACGGGTAATACATGTCACCTACAGGTGGTATATCTTAGTTATAGGATGACGGGTAATAAATATCACCAATACTTGGTATAACCTTGTAATAAGGTGATGGATAATACTTTTCACCAATACTTGTAATTACTTTGTTATCAGGTGATGGGTTATACTAATCACCAATATTTCGTATAACCTTGTAATAAGGTAAGGAGTAATGCATTGTTGGTATAACATAGTTATAGGTTGATGGATAATACATTGTTGGTATAACCTACTTTCAAGTGATGGGTAATGCATGTAACCTACATTTAGTATAACCTTGTTATCGAGTAATGGGTAATACATTATACGGTGACGGGTAATACATGTCACCTACAATTGGTATAAGCTTGTTATAGGATGGGATGATGGGTAATACTTCTTTCCAAAATCTGGAATAACTTAGTATAGGGTGATTAAAAATCTAGTTATTGATGGGTAATATATGTCACATACAAGTAAAACTTAGTTATAGGGTGAAGAGTAATACTTATCACTAGTAAATGATAAATCCTAGTTATAGTGTGATGGGAAATTGCATTATTGGTGTTACCTGGTTATAGGTTCATAGTGAAACCTAGTTTCGGGGTGATTGGTTATAGTTTGTTGGTATCACCTTATTATAGGATGATGGGTTATACATGTTATTGTTGGTATGACATTATTATCTGGTAATTGGTAAAACATTGCTTGTAAATCTTATTTAAAGGGTGATGGGGTAACACATGTCACCTACAGTTAATATAAATTTGTCATAGGATGATGGGTAATACATGGTTGGTATAGCCTTATGATATGGGTAATGGACAATACATTATTTGTTTTACCTAGTTATAGGGTGATGGGTGATACAATACTGATTTTACCCCCATTTTACGGTTACGGGCAAAACATGTTACCTACAGCTGTTATAACCTATTAATAGAGTGATGGGTAATACTTTTAACCAATACTTGAAATAACATAGATTTAGGGTGATGGACAATACATTGTTGGTACAACATTATTATATGGTAATCGGTAATACACTTTTCGGGTTACCTAGTAATAGGGTGATGGGTTATACATGTCACCTGAAGTAAGTGTAAATATATTACTAATACCTGCTAAATTTGATGTGCAATAAGTGCACTTTTTCGGAAAATCATTCCTCATAGATGACACTGCGAGCCGAAAAGTTTGATAGATAGAATACATGAGCCAAACAGTTGAAAATAATCACTCTAAAGATCCAAAATTATATGAACCAAATTCTGTTTTAGGATGATGGATAATACTTCTCATCAATACCTGGTATAATCTAGATAAAGGGCAATGGTTTGTACATAGTTGGAGTAACTAGTTATATTGTGATGAGTATTACAAGCCATAGGTTAAGCATTGTTGGTATAACCTTGTTTTAGGGTCATAAGTAGCACGTGTCCTCTGAAGTTGGTGTAACCTGGTTATAGAATGATGAGTAATACATTATTAGTATAAGCTTTTTATTGTTGATGGATAATACATTTTTCGTTTGTACTACTTATAGAATGATTAGTATTACATTTTTGTATAACCCAGTGTAATGAATAATACATTGTTAGGATAACCTTATCATTGGGCGATATGTAGTACATTTTTGGTAAAACCTAGTTTAAGGGTGATGAATAATACATTGTTTGTATTACCTAGTTATAGGGTGGTGGATAAAACATGTCTGTTCCTACTTAGAAATAGTGTGATGTTTTTTTCATTTAACCAATACTTGGTATAACTTGTAACAAGGTAATACTTGTCAAAGTTCTTGATATAACCTAGTTCAAGAGTGATAGATAATACATTGTTGGTATAATCTAACTACAGGATTGTGGGTTATATATGTTTCGTGTAATGTAGTTATAGGGTAATGGATAATACATATCAACAATACTTGTTATAACCTTGTTATAGTGTCATGGGTAATACTTGTTATCAATACTTGCTATAACCTAGTTAAAGAGTGATGGATAATTCATAATTTGTGTCATAATAGGGTGAAAGGTAATACATGTCTCCTACAGATGGTATAACCTTGTTATAAGGTAATTGGTAATACATGGTTCGTATAACCTAGTTTTTGGTTGATTAATTATTAGTTAGTGTTAACTAGTTATAGGCTGATAATTACACAGTTATTTTTCTAGTTTGATAAGTAGCCCAAAAGATTACTATTAGGTATAATCAAATTTTTGGTGCGATAGGCAACATTTCTCATTATGTTAGCAATTAATTTATTGGTGTTGAGTAACAAATTTTTGTAATACCAAAACCTATTACGGTGTATGCAATATTCAATGGCTTCTAGGTAACACTATTACACATTATGGAGCATTACAAAATTACGGAGTAATAGGTATCCCCATCACGTTTACGATGTGTAACAAAATTATGAAATGATAGGTAAAAAACCTAATAGGTTGAAAACCTATTAATTTGGGTATGTTACTACGTAATAGAGTGACACAATCACCTACTATGGTTTGCAGCTAATTATGAGTTAATAGGTATCAAAAAGGCTCAATTTAATGCATAACCAAGGTGTGTTAATTAAAATAGGGTTACGCCATTACCTAGTATCATGGCTATTAATTTCATTAAACAGTGTACAAAAATTACTTAAACAATATTACCTATTATGGTGTATAACAACGTTATAGAGTGAAAGATATCACATACTCTTTCCAGTTTGATAAGACAACCCGTCAAATACAGATATGATGGTGTGTTTTCAGTAACACCATCATCTATTACCTTATAAATCCAAGTTTTCTTAGGCAATAACCTTTACTTTAACACTATTATTCATTCTGGTGTACCATCAATTTATGGGTTAATAAGAATCATCATCACGTTCTGTGGTGTATACTAAAACTATCGGGGTTTAAGTTACTTTACAGTTAACCATTAAGTGATGGTGCGATATGTGTTATCCTAAACTTAACAGAATTACTCGTGTTCTTGTATCACTTATTTTTTGGGTGAGAGTTTACACTATAATAAAAAAATTCTGGTGTATAACTAAGTGACAGGTTAAAAATAACACCATCTACTACCAAGGTGTATTAGGTCATAAGTAACATCAGAACCTATAATGTAATTTAACATAATATGTATATATATATATATATGATATATTACCAATTGATGGGATGATAAATTAAACCACCACCTATTTGGTGAATATTCAAATTATGGAAAATTAAGACACATTATCATCTAAGATAACCAAATTATTGGGTTATAAGTAAAATATCACCTATAATGGTGTTTAACTCCTTATCTACCACTGACGGATAGATCCGCTGTTATAACATAGCTAATGATCGCAGTGACGGATATATACGCTGCAACTGATAAGCTGTTTAACCCCACTGACTGATATATCCGCTATGCTGATGTACTCCTGTATCCTTAGTGACGTATATATCAGTCAAATTTACCTTTCTAACAATTTTGTACATTGGTCAAATTCAGGAGGGAATTTCCATGGTATCCAATTGAAATACATATAACAAATGTTAGTTGGCATATAGTTCAACATCTTTTATCAGCAACTGACAATTTTATTTATAGATAACGGGGATTTCCAAACTCCGTACACATGCTTTTCTTCATAACTTTAACAGATGGCGGGAAAGTCTAGAATTACTAATAAAATATTTCAAAAATGCCTTTAAGTTTCTTTTCATCAGTATGTGAATGTTCTAAAAACAAATGGGGGTTTTTCCGATGTTTCATTTATAAAGTTTTATACACATGCTTTAGTTATGTTTTAAAAAATGGATTTACAGCAAGCTTTAACAGCAGTTTTGGAGTCAGATAATGATTTTTCTGATTCAGATAATGATGAAAATGAAACACCAATAACTACAGGGAAAAATAATGGGAGTGATATATCTTTTGATGAAGAGAGTAGCAGCAGTTCAGAAAATGAGGATTTTCTCACTCAGAATTCTGATATACCAACGACCTGGTCAAAAAATTTGACAAAACCAGTAGTGGAAGATTTTACCGATATGCCTGGGGCAACATTTACCCTTGACATGGAAAAAAAAGAACTTGACTTCTTCACCAATTTTTTCCGACTTCATTGATAGACAGACTTGTAACAGAAACAAATAATTATGCAGAACAAGTAAATTCAAATGCAAGCAGGAAAGATAAATTCTGGGTTCCAACATTTTTCCAGGAAATGATGGCATTTTTAGGGATAAATGTCATTTTGTCAGTCATTGGTCTTCCCTCATATGTTATGGCTTGGAAAAGAGAGTGGCCCTTTGATATTCCATCAATACCAGAAATCATGACTAGAACTAGATTTGAAAAAATTTCTAAATATTTCCACATGAACGACACTTCAAATAACCCAAAAAGAGGAGATCCTGGACATGACAGGTTATGTCATATTCGGCCAGTATTAGATACGCTTTCGGAAACTTGCTTACAGAATTACAATCCTCATAAAGAACAATCTATTGATGAGGGAATGATAGCATTTAAGGGTAGACTATCATTTAAACAGTACCTACCGGCAAAACCAACCAAATTTGGAATTAAGGTGTGGGAAAGAGCCTCTCCTCAAAATGGTTATGTTTACGAGTTTCAAGTATATACTGGGAAAGTCAAAGGGGCAACAGAAGAAGGTTTAGGATCTAGAGTTGTTAAAGATCTGACAAGGAAACTAGTCGGGAAATACCATGTCATTTACATGGATAATTTCTTTTCTAGTCCTGAATTATATGAACAACTTTATAAAGAACAGATATATTGCACTGGAACTGTCAGAATTAACAGACGTGGGATGCCAGAAGCAATCAGAAACGCGAGGCTTAAAGCACGAGGTGAAAGCTTAACCACGCAGAAAGGAAATCTCACTGCCACTGCCTGGAAGGATAAAAAATTAGTGACATATCTCAGTACTTGCTCAGACCCTACAGTGGTACGGACGGTACAAAGGCGGCAGAAAGATGGTTCGATTAAAGATCTTCCAGCACCAAGTGTTTCTGAGCTTTACAACAAGTATATGTTCGGTGTCGACATTGCAGATCAGAAAAGAATGCAATATTCAACATGCAGAAAAGCGAAGAAATGGTACAAGTATTTGTTTTGGTTTTGCTTCGATATGGCTGTCGTAAACAGTTTGGTCTGTATGCAAGAATCGCCAAATCACAAATTATACACCAAGAGAGGAAAAGAGTGAAAAAGGTCACAGATGGAATACCGTCGAGCCCTGGCACAACAGATGATTGCTGGTTTCAAAGGAAGCAGAAAGAGGAAAGTGCCTTCAGTTATTGACAATTGTGGCATGGGGCATTGGCCTATCCAGTTTGAAAAATCTGGACGGTGTAAACAATGTTCAGTTGAAAAGAGAAGACACGAAGTCTCTATTGGCTGCCGACAGTGCAAAATAAGCCTTTGTATTAAGCATGACTGTTTTTTCAGATATCACCAGGAGCTATTGAATTAGATTTGATCATAAATTTAGAGAAAATGTACATATATATGTTTTTGTTTATTTCTCCTAAGTAATAACAGTAGTAGTGATATATAAACAATAACAATTTAATATTCAAAATAGTGTATATAATTAAATTTGGATGGACATAATAAATTTAATACAAATTAGGATGGACATAATTAATCTGATAAAAACAATCATTAGTAAGTATTTTAATTGATATCGTATTGTTAAATATAAAGCATATTAACACTAAATGCGTATACATGTATATATACACGTTCACTGATAAGTATATGCCTTGGGGTTTTACATGTTTAACATACAAAGTTGTTGTGGTAACTGACCTATATACTAATTGTAGTAGAGAAGTGCTACATCAGTTGTGGTAGATAAGGAGTTAACTTATGAGGGGGTGATTGGTAAAGCAATAACTTATTCTGGTGAATGATCAGGTTTATGAGATAATAAATAACACCATCAGCTATTATGTTGTATTACCAAACTCTTGGTTGATAAGTAACACCATCACCTATTATTGGGTAACAGCTAATTATTGATTGATAGGTAACAATACAACTTATTCTGATGTATAACCACTTTATGGGGTGATAAACATACCAACCTATGTTAAATAGGTAACACTATGACCTTTTATGGTGTATAACAGCAATCTTAATGGTATTACAAAATTACGGAGTAATAGGTATCCCCATCACGTTTTACGATTTGTTACAAAATTATTAAATAATAGGTAAAAAACCTAATAGGTTGAAAACCTATTAATTTGGGTATGTTACTAGGTAAGAGTAATAAACATACCAACCTATGTTAAATAGGTAACACTATCGCCTTTTATGGTGCATAACCGCAATATTTATGGTATTCTATTTATTAGGGATTGATGGGTAACACTGTTGCATTCTAGTGCATAAAAAATTTATGGAGCGATAAGCTACACTATCACCAATAATGGTATATAACCAACCAATTGGGTGATAAGTAACGACATCTCGTATTATAATGAATAACCAAATCATTAGGTGATATGTAACACATTACTCATCCTTATGTATTAGTAAAATATGGAGCGATAAGTCGCACTATCACCTATTTTGATCTATAACCGATTAATTGTGTGATAAGTAACAGCATCCCCTTTTATGGTGTATAACTAATTAGGCGGTGATGGGTTATACAGTTTATCAATCTGATGCATTATCAAGTTATTGGGCGATAAGTTACACCAACACATATAATGGTGTATAGTCGATTTATGGGATTTTATGTAACACTATCGTCTAATACGGTGTTAAACCGAATTGTTGGGTTTTAAGCTTCAATATATTTCCGTAATAAGGACGTGACGGGCAAACCTAGTGCATAGCCAAGTGAATGGGTTGTAAGTAACAGGATCATCTATTATGGGATGTTATCAATGTATAGGGGGATTAGTAGCAGCATAACCAATTACCATGTATAACCAAGTATTCTTAGGTGTTATCCACACTTCTAACTTTATTATTCATTCTAGTCTACAATCAACTTATGGGGTGATAAGTAACAGCATCACTTATTGTGGTGTATAAAACAATTAGGGAGGTTTATGTCACACGATCACCTATTATTGAGCATTACTAAGTTATGGTGCGATAGGTGTTAACCCTAACATTTTTTCATTCTGGTTTGCAATAATTTTTTGGCTTATAAGTAACACAACCATCTTTTGTAGTGTATAACTAATTTATTGAGTGGTAGGTTCCACCATTGCAAATTCTGGTGCATAATTGGTAGGGTAGCATCATGACTTGTCAAGGTGTATAACCAAATTATCGGAAGATAAGTGGCAACATCACTTGGTACGTTTTATCATTCATAAACGTGGTGATTAGTAACATCATCATTTATTATGGTATATTACAAAGTTTTTGGGTGACAGGTAATATAATTAACATTCTGTTGTAAAATTTCATTAACAACATCACCTGTTGCGGTTTATAATCTATTTATGGGATGAAAAGTAACGTCATCACCTATCATGGTCTTTAATTGAATCAATTCGAAGTTATTGGGTGAAGGGTAACGCAATTAACATTCTGTTGTTATGGAGGGAGAAGAAACGCCATCACCTATTATGGTGTACAACCAAAATTTTGGAGAATAAGTTACAATATACAACCATAAGATTTGTTCATAGATACTCATGTATAATCATTTCCTGACTAATAAATAACTCCATTAGCTATTATGATGTATAACCATGCTATTCGGTGATAAGTAACATCATTTACTATTATGCTGCATAACCTAATTTTTGAGTGATAGGTAACACTATTACTTACTTTGATGTATTCCTTAGTTAGTGATTGATAGGTATTTCTATATATAATCAATTAACGGAGGTTTACTTAACACGATAACCTATTACAGTGTTAGACTGTTACTCATTTAGGTGCATAACAAAGTTTTAGGGCAATAAGTACCACCAACTGCTATCATGTTTCATAATCAACTCTAACCCAACATTCTTATGTCAAACCAAATTATGGGATGTAAAGTAACGCCATTAGACATTGTGGTTGATGAACAATTGATGGGGTTGTAGGTAACACCATCACATATCAAGTTGTATAACCAGGCTATTGGGTGAAAACTATGACCAAATTTTTGATTGGTCAATTTTTGGCTTGTTTCATAACACTATCAACTATTATGGTGCTAAATGAAATAATAAATTGATAAGTAACAAGAATACCCATTATGCTGTATAACCTTATCATTGCTCGATGGGTAACACCGTTAATCATTCAGATGCATAAACACGTTATGGTGTGATAAGTAACGCCATCATCTATGAAGGTGAATGTATCATCAAATGGTGGGGATAAGTAACACCGTCACCAATTAACATGTTCAACAAATTTATTCTGTGATAGGTGATCATTTTTGTTTAACCAAAGTTTGTGTTTTAAGGTAACACAATCACTTATGATTCATAACTTAGTCATGTGATGATAGGCAAACCCTCACGTATTATAGAATATATCTAAATCAGGTGTTGTTGGGTAGCAATGTTACAATTATGGTTTATTGTTATTGGGTGAAAGGTAAATCTAGCATTTATCTGGTTTAGGGAAGCGATATTATAAAACACCATCCAATGTGAATATACGTCATTAATTTGTTATGGGAAAGGCCATTACTCCTTTTAATATATAACCAAGTGGTTGAGCGAGTTATGATAATGGGGTGATAGATAATTCTAGCACTTTTCCTGGTTAAAGAAAGGGATGATGAGTAACACCGTTCTATGTGTATAACGACATTATTGGGTGATTGGTAACGCGATTACTCATTCTAATGTGGTACCAAGTTTTTGAGCGAGTTATGACACTGTTTGTCATTCTGAGGTATATTATATTTAACACACATATTATCACCTAATATGTAATATCCTTTAGTTATGAGGTAATATTAGAAACTGTTGCACATTCTGGTGTATAAATATCTATTGGGTGACTAGTACTCTTTCTAGTGTACAATTAAGTTACGGGGTAGATAGGTAACACTATTGCTAATTATTGGATAAACCAAATTATTTGACGATAGGTAATGCCATTTTTTATTCTGTTGTGATAGATGATTCTTAAAACTATTGCATACTTTTACAGCGATAGATATATCAAATATTTTTGGCCAGGTGATCGGTATTTAGAGGTATATCAGCAATACAAAAACTAGCGATATTTCATTGGTGAAAACCAGGTATTTATTTATGGTATTCGTGACTTACACATTATTTACTTATGAAAAAATTTGTGTTCTACTTTAAATTTCTTACTTCTTACGTCTTAATAATGAGTCAAAGTATACACAAACACGCCAGTCAATTATCATTCATTACAAAAAAGAAATATTACTGTAGAAAAAACATGCGAAATGTTAAAAAATGAACTCCTGTTTTCTATTTGTACGTGAATAAAAACAAATTAAAGTAGGTCAACATCTGTTATCAATGGCAAGACTTATTTACACAAGCAATAAATTTATCTTTATATAGTACAGTATATACTTTGCATCATGCAAACATTAACGAAAAAGACAGACGCACAAGAAAAATTACTGACCTTATTTCTGAATCAGCACCGACGGCAATAAACATAAAAAACAAATTTCGTATTTTCTTTACAAAAATGGCGGTTCCTTTTCATTGCAATGGAATTGATTACAAAGCATCATGGATTATTAAAGGGAAACAACTCTTGCTATATTTCACAAAAAGTGAGCTTTGAAAAGTGCACTTTCGTAAAAATCCCTAACCCTAACCCTAACCCAGACTGGTGACCGGAGTAGGATTTACAAAGCCCCTTACCCTAACCCTAAGTGTGTGACATTTCGCAATTAAATTAAACAACAAAAACATGCCACTCTATCAACATCAATATAACCTAAAGGTTATACATACGTAATGTTTTAAATACCAAAAACACGGTGGGAGACAATAATGATTATATATATATATATATATATATATATCAGTGTTTTTGACATTTTCTACGCAATTAATTTAAAACATATCAACATCGACTCGTGACATCTATTATCATCGTAAAAAAAGTAAAAATGGACCGGTCCGTCCAATCAGATGACGCCGGCCCCCCCTACACGTGGAATGGACGTGACTAGTTATATATCAAAAAACCAATCAAAAACGCCTACCAATCCAGCCAATCAAACGACATGGCGGGACGTGTGTAGGATTACGTATTATATAAATGCCCCTTACCAAAGCCTAAGATTCATTATAGTCATTTCTTGATACTACAAACTTATACAATGAACACGGAAAGCGACTTGAGAAGAGTAGAGAGATTGTTGGCGGGGATTGACAAGTATGTGGACAGCCGACCAAGGGAAAGAAGACACAGACCCAGACAACAGCCCGTTCGAGTAGCAGGCGATCTACCTTGTAGCAACTAGGTCCGCCAGTTAGAAAGAAACCTTGCTGTTGATCCACAATTCATCGACCGGCGTATTGTAATGTTACGGGAATCCACAGGAAACCAGCTACTGTTCACGGAAGAGAGGATAGATGAAAACTACCCGATCGATCCTGTCTTACCAGCAGCGTTACCCCATCCTGCCGTACCAGCATCGTCGACGATCCGGCAAGCCTTAGCACATAGTTTTTTTCGACGAGGGGCAGTTCGAGGGAACCTGCGAGATATGCTGGAATTCGTCACTGGCAGCAGGAAGATTTGTTTGCAAGGTTTGTAGAAACCACTGGTGTGGTACCTGCGACCTGAGGATGAAGTGCCCATTCTGCAGGACCGGAACGAATTGAGGCAGCAGCGGCAGCAAATAAACCAACAATCCGGCTGTTTTAAAAACAACCACCCAAATATTAAGGAAAGATCTAATGTTGTTTAAAATCATTCCTTATCAGATATATATATATATATATATATACTTTTCCCCGACACCCGATGATTTATCATGAGAACTTTAACTGGTGTTTGATATATCAAACTTTTTTTTCGTCCTCCCCTTAATGAAGAATGAAAGTTCGTCAGAAATGTACACATAATGCAACCACCAGGTTATTTACGTTATTATACCGCACTCCATCCATCCATCTACCCCAGACAAACCCGCCCCCAAGGAACCTAAATTTATCTCGATATGCGACTTAAAGCTGCATTAAGTTTACCAATTTTCTGAATTTTTTGTGATTTTCTAAAAATATATTTTTTTAAAAGTAGATATCTTCTAACCACGATCCGTGACATTCATTTTCTAAAATTTCATTTCTTTTAGCTGTAAATAAACGGAATCCTCTGACCGGTTGGTCAGTGTTCTACGATGGTAATTATGAGCTTGGAGCATGCGCACGGATGTAGGGAAAAGCCTAGAATCGAAAGTGAAACAAGACAGATTGCATTAATTGTCCTTCATTAATATCCAGATGTATTTGAAATGGTGTTATTTATCCCTTACTAAGTCACAAATGACAAATTCAACGAAGTTTTGTGTTTAATTTATCGTATTTCAACATTTTGAAAGTTGTGTTTAAATGACCCGGGTTTTGATGACGTAACCATGTTCTAATATTAGATCCCAAATGCTGCATCTCGCTGGGTAAATACTGTAATTTCTGTATTTATTCGAGCTTTTATCGTTGAACCAAATGTATCATTGTTCATTAGGAACATCATTTATTAGATTAACACCGTTTTAATTTTTTCTTTGGAAAACTTAATGCAGCTTTAAAATTAATGTGTTTTCTTTTCTTTATTTCTTTCTTTTTGTAGATTTTGGGAGAAAAAAGAACATACTGCGCGATTCGTTTTTTTAAATATTTGGAGACGACTTCACTGTTAAAGTTTGAGATGCCAAATTCACCAATACATTTATTTCATCATTTATTTTTGACACATAATATTTTTTTTTAAACCTTTCCTGTAGTTTTCTTTTGGAAATCCCTTCGAGGTGTCTTAAAATAGTATATTCTATCAATATCGTGTTTTCTAAATCGAGTACACTATTTAAATGATCAAAGTGATGACTCCAAGAAAAAAAACTTTCTCGGATTAGACCTACACACATATTATTTTGACTGGTGACCTTAGTAGCCGAGTGGTTACCTGAGTAGTATAAAACCGGTTACCTCAGTAGGCGAATTTCTACACAGGTAACTAGAGAGTGACTTCGTAATCGAATTTGTTAACGTCTATGATCATTCTAAGTTACTTTCGGTTTATCAGACTGGTGACCGGAGTAGGATTTACAAAGCCCCTTACCCTAACCCTAAGTGACATTTCGCAATTAAATTAAACAATAAAACCATGCCACTTTATCAACATTAACATAACCAAAAAGTTATATATACGTAATGTTTTAAATACCAAAAACACAGCGCGAGACACTAATATATATATATATATATATATATATATATATATATCAGTGTTTTTGACATTTTCTACGCAATTAATTTAAAACATATCAACATCACCTCGGGACATCTATTATCATCGTAAAAATGGACCGGTCCGTCCAACCAGATGACGGCGGCCTCCCTACACGTGGAATGGACGTGACCAGTTATATATCAAAAAACCAATCAAAAACGCCTACCAATCCAACCAATCAAATCACATGGCGAGACGTGTGTAGGATTACGTATTATATAAATGCCCCTTACCAAAGCCTAAGATTCATTATAGTCATTTCTTGATACTATAAACTTATACAATGAACACGGAAAGCGACTTGGGAAGAGTAGAGAGATTGTTGGCGGGGATTGACAAGTATGTGGACAGCCGACCAAGGGAAAGAAGACACAGACCCAGACAACAGCCCGTTCGAGAAGCAGGCGATCTACCTTGTAGCAACTAGGTCCGCCAGTTAGAAAGAAACCTTGCTGTTGATCCACAATTCATCGACCGGCGTATTGTAAATGTTACGGGAATCCACAGGAAACCAGCTACTGTTCACGGAAGAGAGGATAGATGAAAACTACCCGATCGATCCTGTCTTACCAGCAGCGTTACCCCATCCTGCCGTACCAGCATCGTCGACGATCCGGCAAGCCTTAGCACATAGTTTTTTCGACGAGGGGCAGTTCGAGGGAACCTGCGAGATATGCTGGAATTCGTCACTGGCAGCAGGAAGATTTGTTTGCAAGGTTTGTAGAAACCACTGGTGTGGTACCTGCGACCTGAGGATGAAGTGCCCATTCTGCAAGACCGGAACGAATTGAGGCAGCAGCGGCAGCAAATAAACCAACAATCCGGCTGTTTTAAAAACTAAAAACAGCCACCCAAATATTAAGGAAAGATCTAATGTTGTTTAAAATCATTCCTTATCAGATATATGTATATATACTTTTCCCGACACCCGATGATTTATCATGAGAACTTTAACTGGTGTTTGATATATCAAACTTTTTTTTCGTCCTCCCCCTTAATGAAGAATGAAAGTTTGTCAGAAATGTACACATGATGCAACCACCAGGTTATTTACGTTATAATACCGCACTCCATCCATCCATCTACCCCAGACAAACCCGCCCCCAAGGAACCTAAATTTATCTCGATATGCGACTTAAAATTAATGTGTTTTCTTTTCTTTTCTTTTTTTTTTTTTGTAGATTTTGGGAGAAAAAAGAACTTACTGCGAGATTCGTTTTTTAAATGTTTGAAGACGACATCACCTTAAAAGTTTGAGATGCCAAATTCACCAATACATTTATTTCATCATTTATTTTTGACACATAATATTTCATTAAAATAAATATTATCAAATATTTTGGGTTTTTTGTTTTTTTTAACCTTTCCTGTAGTTTTCTTTTGGACATCTTTCGAGGTGTCTTAAAATAGTATATTCTAAATCGAGTACACTATTTAAATGATCAAAGTGATGACTCCACAAAAAAACTTTCTCGGATTAGACCTATTATTTTGACTGGTGACCTAAGTAGCCGAGTGGTTACCTGAGTAGTATAAAACCGGTTACCTCAGTAGCTATATTTCTACACAGGTAACCAGAGAGTGACTTCGTAATCGAATTTGTTAACGTCTATGACCATTTTAAGTTACTTTCGGTTTATCAGACTGGTGACCGGAGAAGGATTTACAAAGCCCCTTACCCTAACCCTAAGTGTGTGACATTTCGCAATTAAATTAAACAACAAAAACATGGCACTCTATCAACATCAACATAACCCAAGGGTTATATAAACGTAATGTTTTAAATACCAAAAAACACGGTGGAAGACTATAATGATTATATATATATAGATATATATATATGTGTTTTTGACATTTTTACGGAATTAATTTAAAACATATCAACATCACCTCGTGACATCTATTATCATCGTAAAAATAGTAAAAATGGACCGGTCCATCCAATCAGCAGCCGCCCCTTCACGTGGAATGGACGTGACCAGTTATATATCAAACAACCAATCAAAAACGCCTACCAATCCAGCCAATCAAACGACATGGCGGGACGTGTGTAGGATTACGTATTATATAAATGCCCCTTACCAAAGCCTAAGATTCATTATAGTCATTTCTTGATACTATAAACTTACACAATGAACACGGAAAGCGACTTGAGAAGAGCCGAGAGATTGTTGGCGGGGATTGACAAGTATGTGGATAGCCGACCAAGGGAAAGAAGACGCAGACCCAGACAACAGCCCGTTCGAGTAGCAGGCGATCTACCTTGTAGCAACTGGGTCCGCCAGTTAGAAAGAAACCTTGCTGTTGATCCACAATTCATCGACCGGCGTATTGTAATGTTACGGGAATCCACAGGAAGCCAGCTACTGTTCACGGAAGAGAGGATAGATGAAAACTACCCGATCGATCCTGTATTACCAGCAGCGTTACCCGATCCGGCCGTACCAACATCGTCGACGATCCGGCAAGCCTTAGCACAGAGTTTTTTCGACGAGGGGCAGTTCGAGGGAACTTGCATGATATGCTGGGATTCGTCACTGGCAGCGGGAAGATTTGTTTGCAAGGTTTGTAGTAACCACTGGTGTGGTACCTGCGACATGAGGATGAAGAAGTGCCCATTCTGCAAGACCGGAACGAATTGAGGCAGCAGCGGCAGCAAAGAAACCAACAATCCGGCTGTTTTTAAAACTAAAAACAGCCACCCAAATATTAAGGAAAGATGTTATGTTGTTTAAAATCATCCCTTATCAGATAGATAATATATATATATATATATATATAAACTTTTCCCGACACCCGATGATTTATCATGAGAAATTTAACTGGGGTCGTATTCACAAAACATCTTAATTTTTTTTCCTTAAGAAGATCCCCATCTTAACTTTTTTTATCTTAGTTAAGGATGAGATTTCTCTTATACTTAACTTATATTTTTATCCTGACTTAAGTATTTTCTCGAGTAAGAAAAATCTTTATCTTAAAAAATATCTTAAGATGAAAATATTTTCTTAAGAATGATCTTACTGCGGTTGCTATGAAAGCTGGATTTGAAAACAAACACGAACACAAACCGGTAGTTTACATTGTCTTCTGCCGCTGTCAACACTGAATCACTATGAGCGAGATACCAGAAACAAACAAGAAATCCAAAAGGGCGCCCAATTTTTCAATAAACGATTGCCTGCTGTTAGCGGAGATAATGGGAGGAGAAAGTCCGGAATCGCAGCTCTCAAATCATATGTATTTGAGACACAAGAGAGAGAGAGAGATGTTACAGTATATAGTTATACTCTATATATGTTTACAATATATCTATGTATAACGTATTATATGTGTGCTACGTCACACACCATTATCTCTGTGTACTGCGTAATATACAATTTTATATATGTACTACGTCATGCATCCTGTCTTGGTGGGGGTCTAATAAAAGCAAACTAGAGAGTCAGACGTGTTGCGTTTCTGTATGCAAGGCCACGATGCCGGCCAACCCCTTGGTTTTATGCAACAAGACCATACCATAACATGGTGTCAGAAGTCGGTAACAGACTTAAAGCAGGAAGAAAACGACAAAAGCTAGGTGCATTGAATTTAAAGCGTATATTTAACTTTATTAAAAACCACGTGGTTGATGTTCCCGCCATATTACAACACATGCAGCATGGCCCAACATATACCGTTCCCACATAAGCTTGATTTGGATGGAAACATTGCCACAAATTGGAAAAAATTTAAACGCACATGGACTAATCATGAAATAGCAAGCGGTCTTAGTGAAAAGGGGGCAGAATTACGAACTGCAACATTTTTGACATGTATTGGGCCAGACGCAGTTGATATCTACGAGGGTCTAGCATTTGAAGAGGAAGATGACCAGAAGGACATTGCCAAAGTTCTTGATAAATTTGAATCATTTTGCATCGGGAAAACGAACGAAACATATGAACCTTATGTTTTTAACACGTGTAACCAAGCCGAGGACATGAACATTGATGCATATGCAGCAAAATTGCGAAAACTAGCAAAGTCGTGTAACTACGGGGTCTTGGAAGAAAATCTAATACGTGACAGAATTTTTGTGGTATACGTGACCAATCAGTTAGAAAACGGTTGTTACAAGAAGAAAAACTCAGATTATTTAAAGCTATTGATACATGTAGAGCTTTCGAATCAACAGCAATGAAGATTAAATCAATGCCGAGTGCTACAGGTACACCAGATGAAAGTGACATTCAGGAAATTTCATACTCACGAGTAAAAACTGATGTCAAACCAAAATCAAAGTGCAAATATTGTGGAAAATTCTGTAAAACTGGAAGATGTCCAGCATTTGGAAAAAAATGCAACAATTGTCACAGATATAATCATTTTGCTTCAGAATGCATGCAAGGGCGACATCAACAACATCGCACAGGACGACAACCAAAGAAACCGAAGCACGAGCGGAAAGTCCATCAAGTTGATATAGACACTGACTTTTCATCAGTAATGAGTGAGTGAGTGAGTGAGTGAGTGAGTTTTTGTTTAAAGCCGCATCAGCGTTATTGCAGCTATTCGCGGCTAGAGAATGTTAAAAATATAACAATATATAAAAATAATATTTATGTGAAACTAAATAGATAAGATTTTCAAAAAACAACATAACTGATAAAAACCAGTAATATCACAGATAAGTTGTAATAAAAGCCTGGATAACATATGATAAAAATTATATTTTATTGAACAAATTTATTTCCCGAAGGAATTTTAAAATTTGATGCCCATGGACATTACTAAAAAGGTCTTGCATCGATGATGCTGAATAAAAAGTATCCCTTGTAGGAGCAAAGTCCACGCAGTCCAGCAAAATGTGCTGGAAAGATTGTTGACCTTGACAAGGGACACATTTGGGAGGTTGATCTCCCTTTAAAATAAAAGAATGAGTAAAAAAACTGTGGCCGATTCTACAGCGTCTAAGGACAACACCCTCACGTCTACTATATTGAGACAAAGGTGTAAATCCTAGACAAGGCTGTACAGAGTGTAACTTATTATGTTCCTGTCTATTCCAATGATCTGACCAAAGACCATTGATATAAGCATATATCAATGGCCTCAGATCTGTATAAGGAATGAAACAAGGTGTAATTTCTTTAGATAAAGCTGCCTTAGCAGCTGAATCGGCTTTTTCGTTACCTTTTATACCAACATGACTAGGTAACCAACAGAAATTAATGATTTTATTTAAATCTGAAACTGCATATGTTATTGAAGTATGCAGTTCCAGAATTTCACGAATTAGGGGGTGATCTAATTTCCCGCTCTTTATTGCCCGGAGTACAGATAAAGAGTCGGAACATATAATAAAATTGTTATGAGGCGATTTTGAAATATATTGTAAAGCAAGAGTTATTGCTTTAGCCTCAGCTGTAAAAATAGAACTTTCATTGGGAATACGAATACTAATTGTTTTATCCCCAATAATGGCAGCAGAAGCTACCCGGTCACCATCTTTTGATCCATCAGTATAAATTAAAATCCAATGACGAAGCTCTTCCCGAATAACAGCAGGAATTAACCGTGTATAGTTGTCTTTAATGATAGCAAATTCCTGCTGGTAAACTTCTTCGCTTGTTTCCGACTTTTTATATTTTGAAAGTTTCAGATTGACATCTGGTTTATTAAGAAGCCATGGCGGCTCATTGATTATTTCATTTTCTTTAATAAGATTGAGGTTTAAATTACATTCCTCCAATTTTGGTTTTAAACGAATACCTAAAGGTGAAATAGCGTTGATCTTTTTATTATAGAGTTCTTGATAAGGAGGATGAAAAACACAATCAAATGCCGGATTTGATGGATTTGCAAATAATTTTATAGCATACTGCAGAGATAGTTTGCTGCGCCTTAAATGTAATGGAGGTTCATTAGCCTCAACATATAAACTATCAATTGGTGACGTTTTGTAAGCTCCTAAGCAAATACGTAAACCTTGGTGATGAATTGCGTCAAGGTCTTTCAAATATGATTTCCGAGCAGATCCGTATATAATGGATCCATAATCAAGTTTCGATCTAATAAGCGATCTGTATAAATGAAGTAATATAGGTTGATCACCACCCCAATTCGTATTGGATAAAACTTTCAAAATATCTAATGCCTTTAGGCATTTTGCCTTAAGGCATTTTATATGTGGAATAAAAGATAATTTGGAATCAAATAGGATTCCTAAAAACTTAGCTTCTTTTACAACCTTAATTAGGCTGTCATTGATGTACAGCTCCGGGTCATGATGTATTGTGCGTTTGTTGCAAAAATGTATGCAACAAGTTTTTGTTTTAGAAAACTTAAAACCGTTTTCCATTGACCATTTTTGAATTTTGTTGAGGCAAAGCTGAAGTTGCCTTTCAATAGCATGCATATGAGTCCCTCTACATGAGATGCCAAAGTCATCAACAAAAAGAGAGCCATCTATATTATTATTTAAAACTTTAGCTAAGCTGTTGATTTTGATACTAAAAAGAGTAACAGATAAAATACTGCCCTGAGGGACACCCATCTCTTGCTCGAAGACATCAGAGAATGTTGACCCTAAACGAACTTGAAATTCTCGATTTTCAAGAAAGTTTTTTATAAAATTAGGGGTATGGCCTCTTAGACCCATGTCGTGCAGATCTTTAAGAATGCCATATTTCCAAGTCGTGTCATATGCCTTTTCTAGGTCGAAGAAGATCGAGACCGCATGTTGTTTATTAATAAAGGCATTTCTTATAAATGACTCCAGGCGAACTAAGTGGTCTAAAGTACTCCTGTTGCGCCTGAAACCGCACTGAATATGAGTGAGAAGATTGTTAGACTCAAGATAATATACGAGTCTATTATTAATCATCCTTTCCATGGTTTTACAAACACAGCTAGTTAAGGCAATAGGCCTATAATTAGATGGATCAGAGTGATCCTTACCAGGCTTAGGAATAGGAATAATAATTGCTTTGTGCCAAGATGATGGGAAAGTATCACTCTGCCAAATATCATTAAAGATCTCTAACAGAGTGAAAAGACACTGAGGGGGTAAATTTTTAAGAAGTTGATAATGCACAACATCTGGACCAACTGCTGTATCATGTGCTTTGGAAAGAGCGTTTTGAAGTTCTTCATATGAGAATATATCATTATACTGCTCAGAATTATCCGATTTAAAGGACAATTTGTTTCGTTCTTGGATCTTTTGATATTTTTGAAAATCTGAAGTATAATTACCTGAGGACGAGTTTTTTGATATCGTCTCGGCAATTTTGTTAGAAATGTCCTGTTCAGATGTTAAAATTATATCATTTATTTTCAGATGTTTAACATTATCGGAAGAACCTTTACCTTTGATTTTGCGCACCATATTCCAAACTTTATTTAATGGAGTGCGAGAATTGATCTTGGAGATATATGCTCTCCAAGAATCTCTTCTGCATTTTTTAGCAGTTCTACGAGCTTTTGCACGAAAAATACGGAGCAACTGTAAATTATTTTGTGTTGGAGACTTATTGAATAGTCTCTCAGCCTGTTTGCTATTCTTCCTAGCTTGTTTGTATTCCTCATTATACCATGGTTTATGGATTCGAGGATTTGCAGAGGTTTTAGGGATGCAGGTATTAGCAATATCTAAAATAACGTCAGTAAAACTCTGAATTTTATCAGTTTCGTTTGCAAATCTCTCAACAAAAATCTTTTCTGCACAGAGACTGCGAAACTGAATCCAATCAGCTTTAGTAAACTTCCATCTAGGGATAGTTGCATCATTTCCCCCAGAAGTGTATTCCATTATAACTGGAAAATGATCGCTTCCACATCGATCGTCATGAACTGTCCATGAGAAATCGTTTAAAATACCTGGATCAAGAATTGACAGATCTATCGATGAGTAAGTACCTGTCGCATCTGATAAAAATGTTTTGGATCCATCATTTAACACACAAAGATCATTATTTGAGAGCAATGTTTCCAACACTTTTCCTTTATTATCAAGTCGAGGACTTCCCCAAAGAGGATTGTGGCCATTAAAATCACCAACAAGAAGAAATGGTTTAGGTAACTGATCAACCAAGTTTTGCATATCTGCAAGCTGTAATGAAGCAGATGGAGGAATATAAATTGAGCATAGAGTTATGGTAATTTGAAGCGTTAAACGGACTGCAACCGCTTGGAGATTTGTTGTCAGAGTAATGGGACTATGAATAGCGCCATTACGCACAAAGATTGCAGCACCTCCAGAAGCTCTCTCAGTATTTGGTGAAAAAGAATGATATTGTTTATAATATCGGAATTTAATATCATTATCCGTCTGTTTAACATATGTTTCTTGAAGACAAAATGCTACAGGGTTAAAATCTTTAGCCAATAGTGCAACTTCATCTAAATTACTTCTAAAACCTCTGCAATTCCACTGTATTATTTTTGGGTTACCCATTATTAGGAGGGCGGACAGGGGATATATGCGACTGAGTTATTTCCATGTCGCAGTCTTCTGAAAGACTTCGATGACGGTGGCGTCCTGAACTACGCCAACGACTATTACGCCCCCTACGTACTTCAGTAAAATCTTCTTCATTAGTTCGTATCGATGAAGAATTGTCATCAGATGAACTTACGTCATCCTCTAATGCCTCAAATCTATTTGGGGTTCCCGATATAGGGTTTTTCTGAAGCAAAGCCTCAGGACTTTTATCAGGAATATAAAATGTTTGATCATTTTTTCCTGCTTTTAATTTTGTATGAGGTGTTATATATTTAACTTTGCCAGATTTAGCTCCTTTAGTTACTGGCTTTGACGCAGTAATGTCTTGCGACGAATGCTCTGCATCAGAAGAGCCAGGAGTAAGCTTTAGCTCCCGTGAAGTTTGTTTTGTTTTATTTGAGTCACTTTTTTGTTTATTTGATTTAGATTGCAAATCATTTTTTGCATTAGAATTACATTTTGAGGACGAAATATTGCCCTTTTCTTTTACAATATTTGATAAAGATTGTTTATCAGTAATGGTTGATGAAGCATCCGATGTCCTTGGTTTTTGGTTACAAGTTTTGTCAGTATTAACTTCATATTCTGTTTGACAAGCAACAGATATTAATTTTTTAGTCGAAGACCCAGAGGCTACTGAAGCATATGAAGCGGATGGACGATTTTCAGCCTGTAAATACAGTTTTCTGGCTTCAGCGAATGAAATATTTTTATTAACTTTTAATTTATTGATTTCAAATTCGCTTTTCCATTTGGGACAATCCCTAGAGGAAGCCATGTGATCTCCTTTACAATTGGCGCATTTAACTGGGTTTGAACAATCATTACTTGAATGACCTTTAGCGCCACAGCGACAACAAAATTCAACAGATTTACAGGACCTCGATCCGTGACCAAATTTTTGACACTTATAACATCTTAGTGGTCTTGGTATATATGTATCCACTGCGATGTTAAAATATCCAGCTTTTATCCCTTTCGGGGGGGTTGACATTGAAAAAGTTAATAGATAGGTATTCGATGGAATAAAACTTCCATCTTTTTTGAATGAGAATCGACGAACGTGTATAACCCCCTGAGGAGCAAGTTCAGAAGTGATTTCTGATTCGCTCATCTCAGCCATTGAACGATCGCGATCTCGTATGATACCTTTGCTGGAATTCAAGGTTGAATGTGCAGTCACTTTTACAGGTATATTTGCAAAATGTTTTGCCATTAATAAATTATTCGACTGTTGACGTGTTTTGCATTCAATTAGGAGAGAGCCAGAACGTAATTTCTTAATGTTAGCTACATCTCCTGCTATACCTTTAACGGCTTTACTGACAACGAAAGGGTTTATTTTTAATGGTTGTTCAGTAGTAGATTGCACCACTACAAATCTAGACCAAGCAACAAAGACATCAGATTCTTCATCGCTATCCGATCTTAATCTTTTAGTTGAACTATTTGAAAGATTTGTTTTAGTACCCATAATGAGGAAGTGGGTATTTCATCTTCCTTGCTCCTCACCCACCAATCCGGAGTACCAACCAGGGGCAATGCCTAATGTTCCGGGGGAACCAACTCGGAACAGCACCAAGGACTACAAAGAAGATATACACCGTAGTAAAATTGTGATGAACAAGTATAAATTCACGATCATCAGTGATAAGTTAACATCCAGAAATATTTAGCGAGAAAATAGTTCATGGCTGTCAAGTTAAGAGATATATTCGAACATCACAAAGGCACCAGATTTGACCCATGAGCCACCGCCTTCTACATGCAAGAGCTGCAGATCAAGAATATATAGAACGAATGATGAAAAAAGTAAAGGTTAAGCAAAGGAAATAGCAATTACCTTGCATGTAGGGCTTGGCGTGACCAGCCGGTTGGTTGAACACGGATCAATGACAACCGTCCTTCTAGGTGAAGTAAGGGTCAAAGTGATGTGTTGGTCCAAAATAAGCCGCAACCTATATGGTCCTCAATCACCAGAATTCCGTCCTCCACCATTAAGGATCGCATTCCACGGCAAACGGAATGCCCCATTTTAGTCGCCTTTTACGACAAGCATGAGGTACTAGGGACCTATTCTAACCCGGGTTCCCCACGGGGAATTCATCAGTAATATTAAGCGACGATAGTTCTAGCGATGTCAATGTTGTTAATGACAATAGTGATCATGTCAACAAAGTTCAAGATAAAATTTTCGCCAAAATGAAAGTCAAACACCAAAAGGAACTGATAAACTTTCAACTGGACACAGGTACAACAACAAATTTAATTCCCAAACGCTTGGGGCTGGAAGATTGTATACAGCACAGCAACAAGAAACTGACTTTATATGACAATTCATCCTTGCCAGCCTTGGGAACATGTGAACTTAAGCTGACTAACCCCAAGAACAATGAACATTACAATGTTGATTTTGTTGTTGTAAATGATAAATTTAATCCTTTTTTAGGTGCACAAGAGGTACAACAAATAAGACTTATTGAAATTCAGTTTGACAATATTTTAAATGTTAATGCAAATAATGAGCTCACTTTAGATGTTATTTTGTCAGATTATTCAGATATTTTTTCAGGGTGAAGGCAAGTTCAGCGAAAAGCTACACTTAGAAATCGATCACTCGGTACAACCAGTGAAAATGCCGCTCCGTCGCGTCCCAGTCGCTATGAAAGCTAAACTCAAGAATGAGCTAGCACGTTTAGAGAATATACAGGTTATCGCACCCGTGGACAAGCCCACCGATTAGGTTTCTAGTTTAGTCATTGTTCAGAAACCAACTGGCAAATTACGTATTTGCATTGATCCGAAGCCACTAAATAAAGCTTTGAAACGTAACCATTTTCCCCTACCTGTGTTGGAAGATCTACTTCTAGAACTTGGCCGAGCTAAAGTTTTCACAAAACAAGACGTAAAAAACGGGTTTTGGCATGTTATGTTAGACGAAGTGTCGAGTTATTTGACTACTTTTGAGACTCCATTCGGGAGATATCGCTGGTTACGCATGCCCTTTGGGATTTTCCCAGCACCTGAATACTTTCAGAGTTTTCTCGAGCGCGAATTAAGAGATTTACCGGGTGTATGAATGGTCTCAGACGATATTCTGATCTTTGGAGAAGGTAAAACCTTCAAGGAATCGGTCGAGGATCACGACAAGAAATTAAGGTCACTTACGCGAACGCAATATCAAACTAAACAAAAGCAAACTCGAGTTCAAGCTTACAGAAATGTCATACATTGGTCACTTGTTAACAGCGAACAGAATTAAACCGGATCCATCGAAAGTAGAAGCAATCACGATGATGGAACGCCCATCAAATGTCGCCGCAGTGCAACGCCTGT
Organism: Tegillarca granosa; assembly: GCA_029721355.1. NCBI lineage: Eukaryota > Metazoa > Mollusca > Bivalvia > Arcoida > Arcidae > Tegillarca > Tegillarca granosa. The sequence goes on along the minus strand of JARBDR010000777.1, from coordinate 94,934 downwards.
TAGGCTTAGTCAACTATTTGGCTAAATTTATTGATAATTTTAGCGAAATATGCGAGCCTCTACGTCAGCTTACACGCAAAGAAGCTGTATGGAATTGGTCTCACGAACAGGAAAATGCATTTGAAAATATTAAGTCCAAGGTCAGTCAAGCAGCTATTCTTAAGTACTTTGACTCAAAAGCTGTTACAGTCCTTCAATGCGATTCTTCAGAATCTGGCTTAGGCGCAGTCCTTATGCAAAACGGGTCGCCGGTTATATATGCAAGCCGCGCCCTCACTCCGACAGAGCAAAATTATGCACAGATTGAAAAAGAACTCCTAGACGTAGTGGTTGGAATGGAGAAATTTAATCAATATACATATGGCCGCAAAATCATTGTCGAAAGTGACCACAAGCCCCTTGAAATTATTTACAAAAAGCCACTCTTTCGAGCACCGAAGCGTCTACAGCGCATGCTTCTGAGGCTACAGCGCTATGATTATGAAGTACACTATAAGCCGGGCAAAGAAATGTACATAGCCGATACGCTGTCTAGAGCTTACTTGCGGAATACTGGAAATTTGCAGCCGAACAGTAAACAGGACGAGGTATTATGCTCAAATATCGAAACGGAAGTGTCTCAGATCAACATAGTTGATTATCTGACAGTGTCGCGAAGTAGACTTGAAGAGATTGTACAAGCCACAGCAAACGATGTCACTTTACAGAAGCTTATTTTGGTTATAACAAACGGTTGGGATGAGTCGTATACTCCTACAGAAGTTATGCCATACCGCTCTGTCCGAGACGAATTATCAGCTCAAAACGGCATAGTATTTCGAGGAGAACGGTGTGTCATTCCTAAGGAAATGCGTCGGAAAGTATTAGAGCAATTACATACACACATTGGTATCGAAGGTTGTCTTAAACGAGCACGTGAGTCATTATATTGGCCGGGAATGTCAGCACAAATTAAAGACTTTATAGGCAACTGCGAAGTCTGTCGAACTTTTGAAACGTCGCAACAGAAAGAAACTTTCATGCCTAGCGAAACCCCAACCCTCCCATGGAGCAACGTTGCAACCGACATTTTTACATTCAATGATAATGAATATCTCGTCACGGTTGATTATTTTAGCAATTTTTTTGAAATCGACAAGCTCGAGAATAAGCAGTCGAAAACGGTCATAAACAAGCTTAAACATCACTTCGCACGCCACGGTATACCGAACATTCTATTATCCGATAACGGTCCGCAATTTACGTCGGAAAGATTTAAATGCTTCTGCAAAGAATGGGACTTTGATCGTCGTATATCAAGCCCAAGATATCCTTAAAGCAAAGGCAAAGCCGAAAGTGCTGTTAAAACAGCAAAGCGACTCTTGTGTAAATGCAAATGTGACGATACTGATATCTATCTTGCATTGCTAAACCTACGCAATACACCGCTACAATCGACAAATTATAGTCCGGCTAAACAGCTTTTCAACCGACAAACGAGAACACTTCTCCTAGTTAAAGCATCTCTTCTGAAACCGAATGTACCTAATAACGTCTTTGAAGAGTTACAGAATAGTACATCACGTCAGAGATACTATTATGATCGCAATGCTCGTGACATGGAATCACTCCAAAAGGGTTCAGTAGTTCGTATTCAGCCCGAAAACTCTAAAAGAATGGGAAAAAGGGGTAGTTATTGATCGCAAGTCGAGCCGATCTTACAATATATTAAAAGAAAACGGTAACACATGATTCGCCGTAATCGTAGGCATCTTAAACGTACACCGGAACAGTTCGAAGTAAGACCGGAACCTGTACTTGAGTCCGCTTCTAACGCTGAACCGCCCCAGTCTACCACCGAGCCCAAACATGAACCACCTGACCACAAACACACCGTCAAGTCACAGGTGAAAACAAGATCTGGACGCAAAGTTAAACTACCAAGTAAACTAAATGATTATGTCACTTAATGTCAACAAGTGTGAGAGATTATTGTCAGAAAGAGAGGAAAAGAAATATAAAGTTTATAATCTGCATTTTAAGTTTATTACTGTTACGTGTAGCAAGTTATTTCTTTTCTTACGGCCGATCATTTCTATCTATCTCTATTTTCTTCTCTCTATCCTTCTACCTTTTGAAATTGTTTGTACACGTGACATGTTCGACCTTGCACTAGTGTAGGTGCCCGACTTAGATGTCGCCACTATAATTTGCATATGCGGGTATATTTCATGCAATTCATTCAGACAATTGAAATTGTTTCAGTCTGAAGCTTGTAAGGTTGATGTTTTATTTTTTATATACTCAAACGTTTCTGTGACTGAAGTCACGTGTTATTTTTGGTACCCTATATAAGAGCCGGCCACATGTGCCAGAGTCTCTTTCGGCTGACATTTTTGGGTGAACGTCTGCTTCACAAGTAAGTTTTTGGTTAATTTTGATCTTGATGGCTAGAATCCAGAAACTTGGTATCATGGTTTAAGTATTTATTTATTTTGATACATTTTATTTTGATTTTTCTTGATATTTCGCGTCGTTTTTTTTTTTTTCGCGTGTTATTTTTTTTTCTTGGGTTGTTTTTTTTTTCCTTTATTTATTTCATCGCGTTACTTAAACCATGAAGTCAAGATTCACTATTTTTAATATACCCTTGCAATTTTCATTATCATTTTAGGGCTTACAATTTTATTCCTCTTAAAACATTTGTCTGTAATGTATATTTTGTAATACGTTTTGTTATCACGTAATGTCATTTTTATTATCTGACCACGTGGCAAGTGCAGTCCACGTGTTTGTTTCAGAACATGTATTGATTCATGTGAATTTGATTTGATGTCACACTGGAGTTTTGTAAAGTATTTGACTTATAATACTCTAATAGTTTTCTTTTTATCTCCTTATTTCAATATTAGAGATAATTTATTTATTCTGTTATGATGTAGTAATTGACTGGTTATATAACAGAAATAGTTATTATCTATTGTAAACAACGTAACTAGGAGTATAGAAGAGATTGAATGTGGTAAATTTGATATGTGATAAGACATCAAATTAAATAATTTGAATAAATATTGCCCTTTTTTTGTGTAACTGTCCCTTTGTGTAATAAATGTTATTAAAATTCTGTCATATTTACTTTTAATTGCTGTTGGTTTGGTAGTTCGAATTAGATATCTTAATTTTTTTTTTCTAAAAACATTATACTTAAATTATTTTAAAACATAGTTTAATTTTATATGATATCTTGCTGAACTCCTAGGCCATATATAGCAGTATTAGTTAAGAGACACATTTAGTATTAGGAATTCGAGGTGAATAGCTGAGAGTTTATTTGTGGTCGGTTTTCTCTACTGGTCCCAGAAGTTAACGTATCTATTCTGGTTTTCCTTGTGTTGTTTAATAAACTCTCGGGTATCTCCCTTATAACTTGATATTCTTATACCTCGATTTCTCAACATGAAGTATTCTTTTATGTTATTGGTTTAGACCCATGTCAAGCTTATCGGATACTTATTTGAATATTTAATTGAAATATTCATTTGAGATCGACCTACAACCCTGGTCTAGATTGATTCGGTATTACTAATTTCATGTTAGAAATTTCTGTTGTTCATCTACATTAGAATTCGAACCTCGTTAGTTTATTGGTACATTTCTTAAAGGAATGACTTACCCACGTCTTACTTTTGGAACTTTAGATTCATTAATTTGTAACTGTTTGGCGTATGTTTTTTTAATCTATCAACTTTTTAGGCCCCTAGTGTCACTGATGAGGAATGATTTTCCGAAATGTGCACATCTGGCACATCAAAATTTAGCAGGTATTTGTTATATATTTACTACCCCTGAGCGGGTACCGCTGCTGGTGGAGTAAATCTCCCCGAGGGTATCCATAACTCAGTAGGCAGTACTTTGTGCTGTCAGAAAATATACCATTTAGCAAAATTTCCAGTCGTCTTAATTTGTTAAATTTATTTAAAACTAAGGTCTGTTCCCTCCTGCAAAACATTCCTTAGCTGGATTTGGATTCACATACTTTTGGAACTTTAGATTCATTAATTTGTAACTGTTTGGCGTATGTTTTTTTAATCTATCAACTTTTTAGGCCCCTAGTGTCATTGATGAGGAATGATTTTCCGAAATGTGCACATCTGGCACATCAAAATTTAGCAGATATTTGTTATATATTTACTACCCCTGAGCGGGTACCGCTGCTGGTGGAGTAAATCTCCCCGAGGGTATCCATAACTCAGTAGGCAGTACTTCGTGCTGTCAGAAAATATACCATTTAGCAAAATTTCCAGTCTTCTTAATTTGTTAAATTTATTTAAAACTAAGGTCTGTTCCCTCCTGCAAAACATTCCTTAGCTGGATTTGGATTCACATACTTTTGGAACTTTAGATTCATTAATTTGTAACTGTTTGGCGTATGTTTTTTAATCTATCAACTTTTTAGGCCCCTAGTGTCACTGATGAGGAATGATTTTCCGAAATGTGCACATCTGGCACATCAAAATTTAGCAGGTATTTGTTATATATTTAGACGTTTTCTTGTGAGATTGATTGAATTTAAATTCATAATCTCCCATACACGTTACAAATTGTTGTCAGAAGTGGGATTTCCTTTTTGTGCTTTATATATTTAATATAAAAATTATAAACAAATATTTAACTAGAATCTTATATTAATCTATAATACTTTTTAATATTATAAAATTAAAAATTGGTTGATTCTAGCCATCAAGATTAACTTTAATTAAGTTTACATTAAAATATAATTATTAAGTTGTTTAAACTGTATTAAATTCCAAAATAAAATAAAAAAAATTAGAGGAAATGGATGTGGATAAGGAATTTGATGAAATCATGACAGAATTATACTGGGAAACTGAGGGTTATACCAGTAAGTCCCCTAAGATACCTGATATTCAAGCTAGACTTGATAAGTTTGTAGAACGCTTAACCATTTTTAACGATGACGATAGAGAGGACCCTTCATTGAGACCGAGCAATGTTAAATTTGGTACTAAGAGAGCCAGTACTCCTATAGATTCAGGTGTTCACACTACTGGTGATATGAATTTGGAGGGAGTATCAACCCCTAAAACTAGTGTGATTAGTACACCATCTTATGATGACGGTATAAAATGGTCGAACCCACATACTCGTAAACTTACGTTTTCTGATGTACTAGATTATACACCTATGTCTACTTCAGATATTTATGATACCCCTGTATCAACTTTTAGTACTGGTACTGCCACTTATTCTAGTCCCAGAGTACCTCTTTACACGTGTGCCAGTAATTATTCTACACTTGTATCGTCGGGCATCAGTCATATTTCACATAATAGGGAATTAAATAATGTTATGCCCCAAGTTAGTGTGCCTTATATCAGTTCAACAGATGTTGTGCCAAATTATACTCAATCTATTGTTGGTAATCCATCTAATGTGATAAGTAAGCCACTTTTTGTGCCCACTATGTATAAAGGTCAAGTTGGTTTTGAAGATTGGTATTTGTCATTTGATAATGCTAGAATTGCTAATCACTGGGATGATTGGTATGCTTGTAAGTTTTTAGTTTCAAGACTAGATGGTTTAGCTTTGAAAGCATATAATGATCTAGATAGTCGTACCCAAAATCATTATCAGTCTTTGGTTCAGGCACTTAAGCTTAAGTTTGACCCCATTAGACAAGCTGATGAATATGTTGTTGAACTAGAGAACTTGGTCTCTAATAAAAATACCTCGTTGCAAAAACTGGCTATTGATATCACTAGACTTGTTAGAAAGGGTTTCCCTAATGATAACGAATTTACTCGTAACCGTATGGCGGTTCATTATTTTTTGCGAGCCATACCAGATTCGGAGATACAAATTCAGGTCGCTCGTCAAAAGCCAAGTGATATAGACACTGCCCTTACCATGGTTAGTAGTGAATTGTCTATTTTACGTCGTTTTAAATCCAAGAAAACCCAGATTAGAGCTATGAACACTAGTAGTTCAGACTCTAAGCGTAACTCGGTTGTAACTGATGCTAAAGTAATTAATAGTGGTGGTGAACAAGATAGTATAATCACTAGACAGATGTCTGACTATGCTGGTTCTAATAAGGGTGGCACAACTATCAAGAGTCACAAGTTAACCAGTGGTCCATACCACACGGGAAATAGTTCTGGGTTAAAACCAAATTTACACAGGGGGGATGATTTATGTAGTCCACCTTCTTCATTATCTTTTTATCCCAATCGGCCTGTACCATACTCTTCTGGTATGCCTTTACAGAACATAGATAATCAAGTCCATATGGGAAATTATAATATTCCACCAGTTCCTAATGTACCGAGATTATACTCGAGAGGTTTTAGTGGTAATTCTTTTATTCGGGGTAACTCCAGACCCAATCTCCAAGGGAGATATTCGGGACAATTCAGTCAAGATAGACCTATACGACCTAGATATTCCCAACTTTGTAATACACGAAGTCAAGTGGACCCTAGAAATTTAAACACGTAGTGACCGAAAATGGGGTCGATTTACGGTCAGTTGAATATGAGACCCGAGATGTTGATGATTGTGAAAGTTTTAAAATTATGTCAATGTTTTTAAAGGTGACTGTTGGTAAATTACCATCTAAGTATGATTTTTTGATAGATACAGGTTCTAGTGTGTCCGTTGTTAATACCACTATTTTTGATAGTTTATACAAGAAACAGTTGGTATCTATTGAGGAAACAAATGGTTCATTTCAGACTGTTAGTGGAGAGGAAGTATCAATTAAGGGATTGGCTTCAATTATTATCAAAATTGGTAAACATAGGTTTCCTTTCAGGTTTATTATAGCTGATATTACTCAGTCTGGTATCTTAGGTGTAGATTTTCTCAAGAAGTATAATTCAGTAGTAGATATAAATAGACAACAGGTACGATTGGGTAAATGGTGGTATAATTGTCATGCAGAGAAATCAGTTTCGCAATGTTGTCATTTGATTTTGCAGCAATCTGTCACACTTCCTCCTGATAAAGAATATGTGGTACCTGTACAGATAAGATTAAAGGGAAATGTATTTCCTTATGGTTTAGCAGAAAGTAGTTCTGAATTAGTTAATTTGGATAAAGGTGTGTTGGTTGGTAGAACTTTGATCAATCCTTGTCAAGGAAATGTTACATCCCTTTCTATGTTGAATCTTAGTGGTACAGTTCAGACTTTGCCCATGGGAGCCCGCGTAGCTACTTTATCTCCTGTTAAAGTTCACAATAATGGTCTATCTGACAATAAAATTGAAACTATGGATCCTTACTTAAACGAGTTGTTTGTTAAGTCCACGGAAAATTTAGACTCCGATCAGACTGAAGTTGTTAAACATTTGTTGTTAGAACATAGTGAAATTTTCATGAAAGTGGATAAGAAGTTGGGAAAAACTGATTTACTTCCATTTCAAATTGATACTGGCGATTCTCCGCCTATTCGTTTGAGAGCTTATAGATTACCTGTACATAAGAGACAGGAAGTTGACCGGCAAGTGGCCGAAATGTTGGAACAGGGTGTTATTAGACCTTCCACTAGTCCATATTCAGCTCCCATTGTTCTTGTGTCTAAAAAGGATGGTACTATGCGTTTCTGTACCGATTTTCGTGCGCTTAATGCTGTTACTAAGAAAAATGCTTTCCCTCTACCTCGTATTGATGATACGTTAGATGCTTTGTCTGGAGCTAAATATTTTAGTAATTTAGATTTGGCCGCTGGTTACTGGGCAGTGTGAAATGGCTGAAAAAGATAGGGAAAAGACTGCGTTTACCACTGGAACGGCTCTATACGAATATAATGTACTTCCTTTCGGTGTTGTGGGAGCTACGGCTCATTTTGAACGACTCATGGAACTCGTTTTGGCGGGGTTACATTGGAAAACTTGTTTGATTTTTCTGGATGATATTTTGGTGTATTCTGATAGTTTTACGTCTCATGTGGAGCAACTGAGAGAAGTATTATGTTGTTTAGCTAAAGCTGGATTAAAACTAAAACCTCAGAAATGTAAATTGTTTCAAAGGGAAGTAAAATATTTAGGTCATGTAGTCTCGGATCAAGGTATAAGCACAGATCCTGAGAAATTAGCAAAAGTTAGTGAATGGCCCACCCCCAGGTGTCTTAAAGATGTTCGCTCGTTTATAGGGTTACGCTCTTACTACAGAAAATTTGTGAGGAATTTCTCTAATGTTGCCAAATCTTTATTTGACCTTATGAAGAAAGATGCTAAGTTTGTGTGGGACGATAATTGTCAGGAAGCTTTTGAAACTTTAAAATATGAATTAACACATTCAGTGGTGTTGGCTTACCCAGACTTTTCTAAACCGTTCATTTTGGACACAGATGCTAGTGATGTAGGTATAGGAGCTGTTTTACCTCAAAATATTGATGGTGTAGAAAAAGTTGTGGCTTATTATAGTACCACACATACCCCCTTAGGAGAAAAATTACAGTGTTACTCGTAAGGAATTGTTAGCCATTGTTAAGGCCGTTAAGCATTTCAAACATTATTTGTATGGATGTCAGTTTACGTTACGTACGGATCATGGTTCTTTACGTTGGTTGTATAATTTCAAACAACCCGAAGGTCAAGTTGCTCGTTGGATAGAATTTCTGGAAGGATTTAGATTTAAAATTGTTCATCGACCTGGTCGTCTTCATAACAATGCGGATGCATTGTCTAGATATCCTGTGCAATGTAATGCAATTCAGTGTTATAGGTGGACCAAGTCTGATATCAGTTTGGCTCAAAACAAAGATCCTAATCTAGCATATTTGATTGACTTGAAACAAATGTATACTGATAAACCAATCTACGATGTTGTGGCATCTCAAAATGTTCAAATTAAGAGTTATTGGTTTCAGTGGGAACAGTTAGAATTCAAAGACGAAATTTTATATCGTAGATGGGTTGATGACAAATTGTCAGTGTCTAAAATGTTGATTGTTGTACCAGATGTACTACAAACACAAGTGTTATATGGGGCACATAATTCTGCAACTGGTGGTCATTTAGGTATAAATAAAACTATTCATAAAATTAGACAGTTGTATTATTGGGTTGGTATGAATAAAAGTGTTACCAAATGGCTAAGACATTGTCCTGAATGTCAAGCTCGTAAAAATCCTTTACCAATATTCAGAGCACCACTTAAACCCATGCGAGTTGGTGAACCCCTTGAAAGAGTTGGAATAGATATTATGGGACCTTTGCCTGTAACTCCTAGTGGTAATAAGTACATCATGGTCATTATGGACTATTTCACTAAATGGGTGGAAAGTTATGCTCTACCAAATCAGGAAGCTAGAACTGTGGCTAGAGCTTTGGTTGACAATTTTATTACGAGATTTGGCGTTCCTAAGTCCATACATACTGATCAAGGGTCAAATTTTGAAAGTGAGTTATTTCAGGAATTATGTTACATGCTAGGAACATTTAAAACTCGTACCACCCCATATCATCCAATGTGTGATGGATTGGTGGAAAGATACAATAGGTCAATTCAAAATGTACTCAGTGCATATATAAACAAGGAACAGAATAACTGGGATACATACCTTCAAATAGCTAATATGGCATATAGGTGTAGTATACAGGAAACTACCAAGTTCACTCCTAATATGTTGTTTTTAGGGAGAGAAATTAATATACCTCTTAATTTGATGGCTGAACCAGTACCTGGTGAAATACCTAGTTGTTCAGATTATGTAGAAACTTTACAGAAAAAGTTTAATGATATATATACGTTGACACGTGAGAATATACATACTGAACAGTTACGTCAGAAAGTAAGATATGACGTTAAACAACATGGTATTGAATTTGAGGTTGGTCAGAAAGTCTGGTTGTATATGCCACAAGTTAAAGTAGGTACTAGTAAAAAATTACATAAATTTTGGGATGGTCCTTTCATTGTGGTCAAAAAGTTGTCAACTTATAATTATACAATTTCAAGGGAGGGGGGTCGTTATAAACAGGTGGTTCATTTTAATAGGTTGAAACCATATTTTGAACCCTTGGTAACATCTGAGTTCGAAGCAAATATGCCTCGATCTAACTCGGATGTTACTGAAAACGTTCAGTCTGATATTCAGTTTCAATTAACTGATGAGGAACTCGGGTTTCCTCCTCGCGATGTATCACAGGGAGAAATTTTGTCTCCTCTACCTACAACGTCACGGGGACGTATTAGAACGCGACCTGGTTGGTTGTTAACCAACCAGTATGAATTTTAGTATCCAACAGATTCCACTTGTTTTGTGAAATGTAACTTTGTATTGTCGGTTTTCACATATTTCAATATGTATTGTTTATTGATTATATAATTTTTTTGAATTGACACTTGGAAGGATACTAAAAGTATGATTTTCCAGTACTATCCTTGATGGATTTATAATTTGTCAATGATAGTTCCTATTGTTTTTTTTTTATCCACATTTTATCAATTTCTGTAATTGACTATGAGAAATTTTTCCAGGTGTTCAGTTAAAATGTGTAAATGAATATATATGTATTGAATTTCAGGTACCGTTTATTTGTAAATACCAAAATTTGGTTATCCATAATTAAATTGATGATAATCGTTTAAATGTTATCATCATATTGTTCAGTTTTTTTAATGACAGTTGAAAATGTCAAATATTGGTTTTTGATGGTGGTTGGAAGTTATTTCGTGTACCGGAAATTGACGATTAATTTGTCAGTATAGATCTAAGTGTTATATGTACTGTGTTTTGAAGATGAACTATTGTTCAAATTTTATCTCATGAACACTATTAAATAATCTGTGTGTTGTCGAACTGGATACTACATATGAGGATATTCCATTACAGGAGTAAACCATATATTATGATCAAGTTATACAAGTAAATATTTGATGTATATACCGGATATTGTAGACGTTTATGTTTCATTGGATTTCAAATTCAAAGAGGTGATATATTGATCATGGAGGATTTCTGTTTATATCGTAATGTAAATACATAAGTGTGTAAAAGACCTCTGTATATTGATATATAAATGTTCAGTTTACGTGATTTTTCATACCTGCATACAAGAGAACATGAACAAGGTTATACATTTGGGATTTCGGTAACTTTAATTTATTACATGAGCTTTCATTTATAGCTTATACCTTCTATAGTGATATATGTTCGTGATGCTTCCAACATAATTACTGAACTTAAAAAAAAAAAAAAAAATTAATTATTGGATGACCTACATTATTTGGTATCAACGAGGGAGAAACGTGGTAGCAACGTTGGACTTCGTGGTACGACGACCTTTAATAACTGTGTTGGACATTAATTACTTATGATATAAAATTATATGGACTATATATTTAACCGCACGGTGAATTTATGAACTTTATGGTCAATACACTTTATTTTGAAACATGATGTCTATTGTTATCATTCATGGTATTATCATGACTATAATCGGGAGGGGGTAGGAATCAAATTATTTTGATAACACATGTGATTATTTTTTGAGGATTATGTGTCTAATACTTAGTAGTTGTTTATTTGGTATATTGTCCGTGGAATCTGTTGGGTATGTTATTTCTGTTGGGTATGTTATTTCTGTTGAGTATGTTATTTCTGTAGGGTATGTTATTTCTGTTGGATATATATCTGTTGAATATTTTTGTTGGATACAATTGTTTTTTTCCATAGGACATTATGCTGTTTATATGTTCAGACTATTAGATATTTGTATTCATTTGGATGTCATTATATGCATTTGTTTACAACCATTGTTTTTTTTTTACTAGTCAAATAATCTTATCATAAAAACTCATCTTAAATTTTGCACATCTATTTCATCAGATATTTATTGTTCCGCTACGGGACGTAGCTGGTGTAAGGGGGGAGCAATGTTACGTGTAGCAAGTTATTTCTTTTCTTACGGCCGATCATTTCTATCTATCTCTATTTTCTTCTCTCTATCCTTCTACCTTTTGAATTTGTTTGTACACGTGACATGTTCGACCTTGCACTAGTGTAGGTGCCCGACTTAGATGTCGCCACTATAATTTGCATATGCGGGTATATTTCATGCAATTCATTCAGACAATTGAAATTGTTTCAGTCTGAAGCTTGTAAGGTTGATGTTTTATTTTTTATATACTCAAACGTTTCTGTGACTGTAGTCACGTGTTATTTTTGGTACCCTATATAAGAGCCGGCCACATGTGCCAGAGTCTCTTTCGGCTGACATTTTTGGGTGAACGTCTGCTTCACAAGTAAGTTTTTGGTTAATTTTGATCTTGATGGCTAGAATCCAGAAACTTGGTATCATGGTTTAAGTATTTATTTATTTTGATACATTTTATTTTGATTTTTCTTGATATTTCGCGTCGTTTTTTTTTCGCGTGTTATTTTTTTTTTCTTGGGTTGTTTTTTTTTTCCTTTATTTATTTCATCGCGTTACTTAAACCATGAAGTCAAGATTCACTATTTTTAATATACCCTTGCAATTTTCATTATCATTTTAGGGCTTACAATTTTATTCCTCTTAAAACATTTGTCTGTAATGTATATTTTGTAATACGTTTTGTTATCACGTAATGTCATTTTTATTATCTGACCACGTGGCAAGTGCAGTCCACGTGTTTGTTTCAGAACATGTATTGATTCATGTGAATTAGATTTGATGTCACACTGGAGTTTTGTAAAGTATTTGACTTATAATACTCTAATAGTTTTCTTTTTATCTCCTTATTTCAATATTAGAGATAATTTATTTATTCTGTTATGATGTAGTAATTGACTGGTTATATAACAGAAATAGTTATTATCTATTGTAAACAACGTAACTAGGAGTATAGAAGAGATTGAATGTGGTAAATTTGATATGTGATAAGACATCAAATTAAATAATTTGAATAAATATTGCCCTTTTTTTGTGTAACTGTCCCTTTGTGTAATAAATGTTATTAAAATTCTGTCATATTTACTTTTAATTGCTGTTGGTTTGGTAGTTCGAATTAGATATCTTAATTTTTTTTTTCTAAAAACATTATACTTAAATTATTTTAAAACATAGTTTAATTTTATATGATATCTTGCTGAACTCCTAGGCCATATATAGCAGTATTAGTTAAGAGACACATTTAGTATTAGGAATTCGAGGTGAATAGCTGAGAGTTTATTTGTGGTCGGTTTTCTCTACTGGTCCCAGAAGTTAACGTATCTATTCTGGTTTTCCTTGTGTTGTTTAATAAACTCTCGGGTATCTCCCTTATAACTTGATATTCTTATACCTCGATTTCTCAACATGAAGTATTCTTTTATGTTATTGGTTTAGACCCATGTCAAGCTTATCGGATACTTATTTGAATATTTAATTGAAATATTCATTTGAGATAGACCTACAACCCTGGTCTAGATTGATTCGGTATTACTAATTTCATGTTAGAAATTTCTGTTGTTCATCTACATTAGAATTCGAACCTCGTTAGTTTATTGGTACATTTCTTAAAGGAATGACTTACCCACGTCTTGTTTAGACGTTTTCTTGTGAGATTGATTGAATTTAAATTCATAATCTCCCATACACGTTACATTACTGTAATTTCATTTTGTATAGGTTGCAGGGCACACTTATAATTATGACTTTATTTCGGGTTATTCAGTGATTCATAGACTTTAATTTTATTATGTCCTTTATATTTTAAAGTCAGGGTTACAAGAACTTTTATATATGATGAACTCGCAGCTTTAAAAAAAGCAGAAAGGGATGTTACAGTATATAGTTATACTCTAAATATGTTTACAATATATATCTGTGTATTACGTATTATATGTGTGCTACGTAACACACCATTATCTCTGTGTACTGCGTAATATACAGTTTTATATATGTACTACGTCATGCATCCTATCTTGGTGGGAGTCTAATAAAAGCTAACTAGAGAGTCAGACGTGTTGCGTTTCTGTATGCAAGGTCACGATGCCGGCCAACCCCTTGGTTTTATGCAACAAGCCCATACCATAACAGAGAGTATTTGGCAAGTAACACGCATTGTTAATGTTAATCACGCTCAAATGCTTAACTTTAACAAACACGCGCATTATCAAACTATGCAGGAAAAAATTCTGACATAGATATATGCTATTCAACGTTTGTTTACATTTACATCGGCAATACTGAACTTGTGGACCCGCGCCCACTTGCCGAATCGGTAATATTCCCCTGGTTTCTTGCTGCATGTTTTTTTTTCACCGCTGAATGGACAAAAACTTGTTTTCTTGAAAATCTTTTAGTGCTTTTACATCTAATTTGGTATCACAAATTGCAGGAGAAGATATCGTGTGGATGGAGGAGGGACATTTATGAACTGGTATGATGCCATTTCGGCGCCAGTTTAAAAAGTCATTTCGGCACCGATTTAAAGCCTCCACTACGATTAAATTCGGCACCAGAATAAAATAATGTTTTTTAAAATAGAATTTAAAATAATCAGATTTCCATGCGGCAAGAAAAACAGGGGCAGTATGTACCAGTTTGGGTAACTCAGTTGGTGGAACACTTGTTTATAGTTTGGAAGGTCCCGGGTTCGATCATTTCTCTGGCCTTAAATTTTTTCTCCTTCCATTTTCAACTTTTTCTGCTTTGTTTATGAAATTAAGACGCGAGATGTCAGAATGAACTCTTTCGGTTGTGGATGAATCTTATTAAATTTTAGTATAAATATTGTGGTGCAATGTAAGTAGTTTACAATTTTTTTAAAGAAAGTAAATGGATGTATTATTTCAGATATAACTGCTGCCTCAAAGAAATCCCTGTGGAAAGACATTGAAAAAAACTTTCCCAGAGATAGATTAGAACTTTCAAAAAAATGGGACAATCTTGTACAGAAGCACAGAGCATTATATTCAGATCATCAGAGGTCTCTGCTTGGTACAGGTAATTAGTTCTGTGTATATAAACCAAGGGATTGAACTAAAGGCCTAACATTTAAAAAAAAAAAACAATATAAGTAATTTGTTAAGAAGAAAAGGAGTGCATTTAAGTGATACTAAGTTATGCCTGTTTTCAACCAAATCATAATGTGTTTATGTATGTTGTTCATATGATAGAAATCCCAATTATATTATCTGGTTAAAGTGCAACTGATTAATTATATGATAGAAATACCTTATTTTCTCAGTATTAACTGAGCATTTCACAACAAAAATAACATTTTTACGTAAAAACACTTAATAAAATTATCATTATCTTACTGCAGGAGGTGGTCCATGTACAGCTACGCTATCTTCCCTAACAGAAGCAGTAATGGGAGTAATAGGGAAAACAGCTGTAAATGTGTCAGGGTTAGAGCCATCAGAACTTGACAGTACTTGGATTCTGCTGGAAAGTCTAAGGTTTGTTAAAAACATGATGAATAATTAGTTATGTTATAAGTTAACAAACATATCTGCTAGTGTTACTTCAAAATTAAGAATAGATTGAAAATTTTGTATACAAATAACATTTTTTAACAGAATAAAATAATTTGATATTAATTTCAAGTGGAATAACAATCATTTTCTCCTGTGTTTCACTCATTATTTATTTATTTTCTAGCCATAACAATGAAGATGCTGCTGAATCAAGTATAGCCATCAGGTTTTTAATGTGGGTGCAAAAGTGTGATGAATGTATGAGTGAGAAAATACCTTTTCTGTTGCAAAAATTCAATTTTATTTAGTGACTACTAACATTTCACAGCAACCTCTATATGAAGACAGTTAACAGCCTAATGACCATATAAATTGAAATATATTCCACTAGTTAAATAATGACAATGCCCAAGTAAAATGGCTGACTTTGTACAGTGTATCATATTCACAAAAAGTAAACGTTCCTCATATAATTATGGCAAATGCTTTGTATAAAAAATGTACAACCTAAAAGTGTTTGTATGGAACAAAACTTTAATCAAAGGACTCTTTAAACAATATTACACACAATACATTCATAGAAAGAAAAATTCAAGTGGATTATAAGATATATTCTTTAAATTTATAAAGAAATTTAATAATAATTAAAAATAATAAATGGCACTACATATACAAATTTGTTTTAATTTCTCTTTAGGTCAATAAGTCCAGTAAGAAATATATCAACTGTCAGAAACATATCAACAAGTTTATCAGCTTCTGCCATTGGAACCTGTATCTGTGGAAAAAGAGAATCAGCAGCTGATGATATTGACATGCAGATCAAGATTCTGAAAAAGAAAAAATTGGAATTGCAAATAAAACTTTTTGAGAGACAAATGGACAATTCTACTTCAGATTTATCTTTTTGTAAGTTTTTGTTATAAGTTCACCTGATCTAAAAGCTCAGATGAGCTATTGCTGATCATCTTTGTCTGTTGTCTGAGGTGCATTAATTTTTAACATTTTAATTTTCTCCTTCAAAACTACTGGCCAGATTTAATGAAACTTGGTTACTATCATGCCTTGATAAAGGCCTTTTAGATTTACAAAAAATGAAGGAGTTATGTCCCCTTCAGACCCCATTAGGGGAAAAAGTGAAAAACTTTTAAAATCTTCTCCTCTAAATGTACTAGAGATATACCTTAATTATTTCAATTATAATATTCTTAGATCATCTAGTTTTAGATTTGTAAAAAGGTAGCCATGGAGCTCAAAATGGCGAAATGGCAAGGCACTTAGTGTATAAACTGTTAAAAATGATATATTTGACATATTTGTCAATATATCTTAAAAACTTTAACTTTCCGTAAAGGCATGTATATTAGAATATTTTAGGTATTGATACAAATATCATTTTGATATATGGCTCAAGGTCATACTTTCATAAGAAGACTGATATTGTTCATTATCTTGAAAACTGTGCTTTTGACATATAGACATGTATAGTAGATTACTGTAGGTATTGATATGGGACTGATTTTGATATATGGTTTGAGGTCATATGTTTACAATTTGAAGTCATAGTTGCATAATTATACTAAAATGGTTAATGTTTTAGATATTATTTATTGTACTATAGTTAGAACATGCATTATACCTACTTATCAATGGAATGTGACGATAAAGTACTGTGGCATTCCTAAACTTGAGAGAACTTCGAAAGTTTCTGTAATTAATACATTGTCTTTTGCACTTAGCAAACAATTTTGGACATATCCTCAGGTGAGCGTTAAACAATTTTGGACATATCCGCAGGTGAGCGTTAAGGCCTATGGGCCCATATATAAATTCTCCCATTTTTCTGTAAAGATGGTATTACTTTGATGCATACATAGGTATCTTGTATTATCTGCTTGTCTGTTGAATATCTTACCAGACTCTGTTATTATGATGACTGAGAGACAATCTACTATATGAGACAGCTCCTTTACTTTGTGTCATATATGTCTTTATCCAAACATTAAACAAAATTGAATCCATTAAAAGTGCACTGCACTGGCCTCTTCCTTTTTATTGAAAATTTACAGAATCAATTATATTTCTAAGAAGAACTTGTAAAACATTAAAAACTATGTTTCCTTAATTGTAATCTAAACAAAACTTAGATATATTCATTATGCATCCATAACTTACATTAGAAATATGTATTGGCAATGTAATCCCGATAACGGAGTCCTTCCTGTGGGCCATTTTGTAGCTGAACAACTTTATGTTGCTGTTGGCCAGGTTGAAGAACATATTCATCTGGTAATTCTGGAACTCTTAGAGATTTACATATGTTATGCAAAATAGCACAGGCTAAAACTATTCTGAACCAAAATAAAATGTACAATTATTTTCTGTCTTGATTTTTTATTTATACAATTTGTTTTAAGTACAGTTAATTTGCAAAATCTAAATTTCATGTTAAAAACATTTTCAAGATATATTCAAAGTCTGTTTTTTTAAAATGGCAAACATGCATGTTAAGGTGTCTAGATAATGTATTATATTAATTTAATTTAAAAAGATTTCCAGTAAAATTTTGGTTCTTTTTTAAACTTGGATGTAATTAAATAACAGAATTTAAATATACCTGCAAACCTTCCTTGGCTCCATCCGAATTTCACCATGAAGTATTGCAAATCGCTTCTTTAATTGACCAATACCTTTTTCAATCTTTACTCTGGTTTTCTTATGAGCTCTTAGATAGTTTTTGATGACCAAATATATACATGTATAATGCAAAACACAAGTATAACATATTTTCATCTTAAATGAATTGTTTGTTTTTCAATTCTAGGGATTAGATTGGTAATTTTGCATGCATATTGTTTGTTATTTATTGAGACTAGGCAAATATGTTCAGTATTCAATGAAAGCATTATTTACATTATTTAAAAGAAAATGTAATTTTTAATTGTTACTTGTTTACATTTGTTGATATTATTAATATAAATCTATTCACATATCATTTATATAGTTAAATTTATTTGTCAACACTTGTTAAAGTTACTACCTGTTATATGAAGATTGGGCTCCAGGACTTGGATGCAAATATGGAGTCAATAACCAACGTTTACAGGCATATCCACTGTCTCCAAGTAAATGAAACTGACCAGCTGGCAGATATCTACCTTCAAATAACATTCTGAGTCCACTGTTTTGCAAAATCCGGCTATCATGGGTTGACCCAGGCCATCTAGCTACCACATCTATTATAACATCAAAAACTAACTGCACATTGATACTGTGGTATCCCTTTCTGTTTATAAATACTTCTTCATTTTTAGATGGTGCTTTTATTCTGATGTGAGTACCATCAATCACCCCAACAGCTTTTGGGAACAGTGCAATACCAAAGAATTCAGTACCCTGTATTTTCAATTCTGGAGCTGTAGTTGGAAACTTTATAAAACTCTGCACTATGTCATGGGAAGTTAGGGCTTCAACAACTTCTCCTATCGGTCTTGACACAGTTGGCTGTGAAACATCATGTATGTCTGCATCATTAAGTTGAATCCCTCCAGTGGCAAGAAACCGCAAACTGATCAAAATTTTCTGCAAGGAAGAAAGACTCTTGCTTCGTCGCTTGTTGGCTTAATTTTATCTTGCAGTAAATCGTTGAGCAAGAAAATACCATTTCTATCTAGCCTATACCTTTCTATTAACCCTGGGTAGTATATAAATCAATGAAATTTCTTCTGCCAGCCATGTTGTTTAGGGCTCAAAAAGTTTAATTTATTGGGAAAAATAGTTAAAAAAACATCTTAATTTTGTTTGTACATGTTCATGTAAAGCATTACAAGATGTACTGGTACAAAATTTATTTTTATAGACTAAAATGTCTATAACTTTGGCTTGATCAAGACTTGTTTGGGGTAATTGTGGAATGATTTTAGGTTTCCAATTTTGCATTTTAACAATTGGTTAGATTTTCATCTCCCAGAAAATTACTTGATGTCTGTGTTATAAAGTTAAGATGTTTAATGAATCAACATTACTTAACTGTGTCTACAGCTTCTGTACTTAAAATTACAACATAAAACCATGAAATATGACAAGTACAAATACAAAATCATGATCTTACCACAAACAGATCTAAAAAGATTTGTTGTTGTGATGCTGTTTAATGATCAGTTAATTCATAATGATAACAACGTTGGCCCTCTATGAATTTATCTCAGAATGATTTATTATACATTTTTGATTGATTGATTGGTGTTTTAAGTCAGGAATAATTAACTTGATGTCGCCAGCTATAGGTGAACTTGCAGTAATTTTGAATTTTGCAGTGCACTAGGGGCAATGTACAGAGAGGGTTTTTTAACGTGTCTTGCCTGTCGTGAGATAAGGCATCGGTTTTTAACATTTTTTTACAGTGAATATTTATGGACATTAATCATTAAATAAGTGTGATGACGGTTGTATACCTTTCAATAAAATAACCACATCACTAGAAATTCACCAAAATTCCTACAGATAAGCCCTTAATCACCGACAATTCAACTTCTTAGCTTTATGTCATTATTCAGAAAAACAAATATTGAGTTACCCAGCCCACAAATTAAATGATCAGTGATTACCTGAGGAAATGTAATATAACACTGGACATCAGTTTTTAAGGTCTCATCCAAGGGACCCTGTTACTTTCATTTCTCAATGTCGAGCGCCTGGCGAAAGAACAGTCACTCTCAATTTTCAAGTTTTGGTCAAACCCAGCCAGGGTTCGAACCCCTGACCTTCCACTAACGAAGCGAGCACTCTACCAACTGAGCTACTGTAGTAGTATTTTTTAAGGAAGTATGCATTATGATCTGTCCTGTACTAGTACAAATTTCTTAACAAGGTACTAGCTCACTGAGCGAGTAAGCCACAGAAAATCATACCCCTATGTCATTTCATTATCCTGACACTGGGTGAACTATTTAATACTTGTACTGTAAATCACTTTAATTTCGTGAATCAATCATACCCAAAATTATTTCACGATTTCCTCAAAGGTAACCCCTTATGAAATATGTTTATATTTGTATATATTATTTCACAGTCTGTTTATTTTTAAACCTGTCAGTTTAATTAAATATTAATTTTACATAATATCTTGATATGTGGATTAATGTAGCAATAAAGTAAGTATAAACAGAATGAAATAAAATGATATGCATCTTAGGTTTGCCCAAGCCTCTGCTAGTGTTCGAACCCTATGACATACTTCCCCGTGGGGAACCCGTTAGAATAGGTCCCCAGTACCTCATGCTTGTTGTAAAAGGCGACTAAAATGGGGCATTCCGTTTGCCGTGGAATGCGATCCTAAATGGTGGAGAACGGAATTCTGGTGATTGAGGACCATGTAGGTTGCGGCTTATTTTGGACCAACACATCACTTTGACCCTTACTTCACCTAGAAGGACGGTTGTCATCGATCCGTGTTCAACCGATCGGCTGGTCACGCCAAGCCCTACATCCAAGATAATTGCTACTTCCTTTTTTTTACCCTTTACCTTTTTTCATATATTCTTGATCTGCTGCTCTTGCAGGGTTAGGGTTAGGGTTAAATTCACTTAAATATACGATTTTATTTTTATATTTTTATATTTTGTAGATCATTTGTAGTTAAGAACATGGTCGGAATGTGTTCAAACCGAAACCGTGAAAGAAAACGTGAAGCATATCAAGTTGATGAATCGTAAACGTCTTCCTTTACCGCTATTGAGACGTTTTTCGATTTTGACATTGAGCGTACTGCTGCGATTCGAAAAACCATTCATTGAAAGGAAAAACTTCTCGGATTGATCAAGTATTTCGAAGAAAGGTGGAGATGCTCCACAAAGCCGTGGAAATCGAAAAAAGGTGCGAACCGCCCCTATTTACATCAAAAGGAACGAAAATAAGTGAAAACCACGTTGGATTACACAACGATGAAGTATATCTTGATATCGAAAATACCTGCCAATATGGATTATTGCGTTTACCTAAAGAGGTGACTGTGACCGTGCGCAAAATTTTAGCCAGCGAGGAAAATTGTGTTTTTTCATACGATGATTCGTTTATAGAATACATGTAAACCTAACCCTGATCTCATAAAAAGTTTTTTTTTTGTTGAAACTTTAAAAACGTGTTTGTTATTTTGTCTCCTTATATGAAAATATGATGGCTAAGCAGGGCTATGTTATCATATTGGGTTTGAGTTAGTGCGTTCCATTCCCACCCTAGCCCGTTCTTACATGGTATTAAGCAAGTTTTGGCCAATGCCTTCGCCGAACTTACGACACAAAATCGTAAGAAAATATAAACATGCAACCCTGGAGGTATCCTCCATTCGAAAGTAAAGTAAAAAAAAGTTACATGAGTAGTCAACCGGTTACTTGAGAAGTAAATCTTGGGTACGTTAGTTGGTAAAATTTTTCGTAATACCTACTCAGGTGACAAAATATCGTCTTCTTAACCCACTAGCGTAACATTTTTGGTCTTCGTGGTGTCTGGTTTGATCCAACCGACAAATCGTTTTGGACTTGTTGTTCTTCTTCCCACTTTTGAACCTGGTTTGTAACAACCGACTCATTCACAATATTGATTGTGTTGAATTCCTCTATCAAATTATATAATTTACTATGTTCAGCGTAATAATTATTGTCTGTCGGAAAAATTGTTTCTACTGTCATCGCTTATATGTTGTTAGGATCGTCATCCATGTTTCCAATAGTAAGATAGTTTATGGATTCAATTCAGACAGTTCGTCATTATATCATTCGATTTAATTATAAATTTCATTTCCAGCAGTAAATACTTAATGAATTAAATTCGTATATGAAACCCAGTTTTATTAATCCCACTATAAGACTTTACTTCACATTAATTGGCTGAATCAGCATGAAGTGAAACACACATCCACATGCGCACGCATGAGTGACATCAAGGCGGAGTCCAATGTGACGTCATCACGCAGATCAATATCGAATAAGCTTCACTTACGTCTAGAGAGCTAAAGTAAGCACATTAGTTTTATTTCATCTTCAGTTAATATTTATGTTTTTTTATTTTTAATGTTTTATCCAATGTTTTCGAATAAGATTGATATAATTTTTATATTTTTTATTTTTAGATGGAAAATCTTAAGAAGGAAATAATGAGGCATGGAAAAAATGGTGTTGAAAAGTGATGCGAGGAATGTACATCACCTTCATATCGTAAATTCAAACATGTCGCCAATGGGGATTTATGTAGACTGTACAAACATATGATTATGACCAATGGTTTTGATGATGAGGAGGAGGACGATGAATGTCCATTTGTAAAGAGAAATGAAGAAACACCAATACCAGCATTCAAGAAACCAATTGTTTTAAGACCGCCGGCAGGAGTGAGCGTCGTGTTTGAGAGCAAAAAAGCAAATCGTTTGCAGAAGAAGAAAAAACAACATCGAAGAAAAGGAAAACCAATTAAGGACAATTCAAAAAAAAAAAAATTCCATCCGACACCTCACATTTAACAACCCGCAATGGTGGAGTGAGGTGTTATTCAGCCTTTCCTTGTGGTAGACGGTGAAAAGCCCGTGTAAATGCAGAGTCCTCTCATATACAAAATTTAAAAAAAGCTAAATCCCCCATGATATATTCTACACATATTTCATATTATTCTTCTTTTTCACACACAACAAACCCCCTATTACGACACATCTTGCTTACTTCGTAACAAGCAACCAACATTCCAAACATGCCCGTAATAACAAATGTAAACGTAACCACAATATAAACGTGTCTTGACTGAACAAGTGTAAGCATGATTATCAGTTTCTTAAAATAACGCACAAACTTTCATCACTTTAAGTCTAAACACGTATTATAAATAGAAATTTACAAAAATGCTGCTCACTGAACTGAGACAAATACAAAATTCGGCAATGAACACATTAATTGACGACCATTATAATACAACAAGCAAGGCCATGTGGACTTTGTAAGACGCCGTTAGTGAAAAGGTAAAACAAAACTTATGTAGGTTACCTCTGTCGACATATAGATTGTTTGTGGTGTTTATAACAGGAAGAGGTCTAGGGATTGAGATCATCCCTCATTGCTCGTCATCACGTTTTTTTTTAATAAAAAAGAGGGTATATTCTTTCTCTATCCTTCTCTCTCTGTAGAGTGTCCAACAATTTGTTTGAGTGTCCTGAGGTTCCATTTAATGCATAATTTTTTATATTTTGTAGATCATTTGTAGTTTAGAACATGGTCGGCATGTGTTCAAACCGAAAACGTGAAGAATATCCAGTTGATGAATCGTAAACGTCTCCCTTCACCGTTAATGAGACGTTTTTAGATTTTGACATTGTGCGTACTACTTACTTTTCATTTAATCATATTTTTTTTACTTATACATTTTAATCTTTATTGCGTCGGCCATTTTTTCCGTTCAGCCGTATGTGTAGTTGTGATGCGAGATTTCATTGGTTAAAGTTCGCTTCCTCATCAAATCAGATTATCCCTCACTTACATTGACACAAGTTTTATAAAATTCACTCCGATTGGTTAGCCTCATTTTTAACCCGGCAAATTTCAATATAAATAGGGCTGTGTCTCGCATTTCTTTCGCTTACTTGGCCGGCTGCACAGTGCAAAAGTTCGCAAACGATCTGTCCACTATTAATTCATCCATTGGGTCTTTCCCTTCCATTACATTTTTTTATGTATTAGGATTTTTACTTAACATGGAGGGATGGTTAATTTTTATGTTTCTGTCCTTATTTCCTTTTCCATATTTTTAGCTCACCTGAGCTGAAAGCTCAGATGAGCTATTGCTATCCATCTTCGTCCGTCATGCGTCGTCCGTAAACTTTTTACATTTAATCTTCTCCAAAACCACAGGGCCAAATTTAATGAAACTTGGTAACCATCATGCCTGGGTGAAGCTCTTTCAGATTTGCACAAATGAAGGAGTTATGTCCCCTTGGGGCCCCATAAGGGGGGAAATAGTGAAAAACTTTAAAAATCTTCTCCTCTGAATCTACAAGAGATATACCTTAATTATTTCATTTATAACATCCTTAGGTCATCTATTTTCAGATTTGCACAAATGGTAGCCATGGGAGTCAAAATGGGGAAATTGTAAGGCACTGATTGGGGAATTTGATAAAAATTATATATTTGTCACTATATCTTGAAACTATTAACTTTTTGTATAGGCATGTATATTAGAATATTGTAGGTATTGACATGACGATCATTTTGATATATAGATCAAGGTCATATGTTGAAAGGTCAAGGTCACAGCTGCAAAAGAAGACTTAAATTGCTAAATATCTTGAAAACTATTAACATTTTGTATAGGCATGAATATTAGAATATTGTAGGTATTGACATGATGATCATTTTGATATATGGTTCAAGGTCATATGTTGACAGGTCAAGGTCACAGCTGCAAAAGAAGACTTAAATTGCTAAATATCTTGAAAACTGTAAATGTTTTATATAGGCATGTATATTAGAATATTGTAGGTATTGACATGACGATCATTTTGAGATATGGTTCAAGGTCATATGTTGAAAGGTCAAGGTCACAGCTGCAAAAGAAGACTTAAATTGCTAAATATCTTGAAAACTATTAACATTTTGTATAGGCATGAATATTAGAATATTGTAGGTATTGACATGATGATCATTTTGATATATGGTTCAAGGTCATATGTTGACAGGTCAAGGTCACAGCTGCAAAAGAAGACTTAAATTGCTAAATATCTTGAAAACTGTAAATGTTTTATATAGGCATGTATATTAGAATATTGTAGGTATTGACATGACGATCATTTTGAGATATGGTTCAAGGTCATATGTTGAAAGGTCAAGGTCACAGCTGCAAAAGAAGACTTAAATTGCTAAATATCTTGAAAACTATTAACCTTTTGTATAGGCATGTATATTAGAATATTGTAGGTATTGACATGACGATCATTTTGATATATGGTTCAAGGTCATATGTTGAAAGGTCAAGGTCACAGCTGCAAAAGAAGACTTTAATTGCTTAATATCTTGAAAACTATTAATGTTTTGTATAGGCATGTATATAGAATATTGTAGGTATTGACATGACGATCATTTTGATATATGGTTCAAGGTCATATGTTGAAAGGTCAAGGTCACAGCTGCAAAAGAAGACTTTAATTGCTTAATATCTTGAAAACTATTAATGTTTTGTATAGGCATGTATATAGAATATTGTAGGTATTGACATGACGATCATTTTGATATATGGTTCAAGGTCATATATTGAAAGGTCAAGGTCACAGCTGCAAAAGAAGACTTAAATTGCTAATTATCTTGAAAACTATTAACCTTTTGTATAGGCATGTATATTAGAATATTGTAGGTATTGACATGACAATCATATATATTTTGAGGTCATATATGTTCAAAGGTCAAGGACATAGCTGCATAAGTATACTGAAATTGATTTATGATTTGGAAATTATTCATTGCACTACAGTTCCTTTATGCATATTATATAAGTTACTTATAAATGAAATGTGAGTGGATATATTTCTGATTAAGTTTTGTCGGAGTTCTTTACTTGAGAAAACTTTTAAAGTTTCTGTGCTTAATATATTGTCTATTGCACTTTGCAAACTGCATTGGACAATATTTTCAGGTGAGCGTTAAGGCCCATGGGCCTCTTGTTTTTAGTTAGGGACTTTTGGTTAATTTTTTTTAATATGCCCAGTAGGAACTAGGTCGTTTATTTGCTCCATCGCCGGTACACGCCATTTATCACCCCACTATTAGGTTACTTCCGTTTTCCGGGTTAATGTATTCATTTCCGTTTCCGGTTTTATATTATGCATTTTTTTTGTTGTAGTTAATATTTCAAGCTGTTGTAAATGTAAAATATGCAGTTTTCCTATATATCTATTTAATAAATTCTATTTTTGTATTCAAAATTTGCTGTTCTTGAGTAATAATAAGAGGCTGCTATGGTGCAGATGTAGTTGAGGTGAGATAAAGTGTTGAGGTGTCAAACTGTGTCATAACCTTGATAACTGAATCACCTAAGCAGGAATATCTGTGGTTTCTCCAGCTTTTAATTAGATCTCGAACTAAACACATCAATTAATCTTATTGACCCAAAGGAACCTACTCCCTGTTGTTCTTGAGTTTTGAAGTCTAAGGGCGTTTTCGAGACATTGTTCTTGATTATGCTTAGGTAAGTTCTTTAAAGTCTCGAACGGCAAGAACGTTATGAGTGTGTCCGAGTGTCGAGGCTTCTTTCGAACTACAAGAACGAAAAATCAATTATGGCGGATTGTTTGCATGGCGACGAGATTTTAAGCGTTTTAGCCGCTATTGAGGACATTATGGACTCTAATGATTTTGATGATATTTTCCATTATGATGAAATACCTTTATTGATTTCTGCAATCAGTAATAAGGAAAACACTGAAAAGGCGCAGTTATTTGCTGAGGAAAAGGTGCCAAACATGTCTGATAAAGAATTCCGTAAAAACTTTCGAATAAGTAGAACGGTTTATAAACTCGACTGTTCAATGCTTAATTAATTAACAAACTTGTTCTTTTCGAAATTTATATATTTTTTTCATTTAGCATCTTCTAACATGTTTGCCGAGTCCGCCATCTTGTTCTCAATTCACACCACCTAAAAGCGGGAGTGGGTTCTCGCACTGCGAACACGACCCGAGTGCAATGTTCCGGCAGTTCGAGAGTTTCAAGAATTCGTACTCGTATCAAGAACACAACTCTCGAACACAAAGAGCACGTTTTAGTATCAAGAACACAACTCTCGAAAACGCCCTAAGGTTCCGGTTACACATTAGATCTATTTGCTTTTATTTAGTTCTTGAGTTTGAGGAATTCTGTGCATAAGGGAACAAACCTTAGTTTTAAATTAATTTCAGACGACTGAAAATATAGCTAAATTGTACATCTTCTGACAGCACAAAGTGCTTTGCATTATTACAATCCGTGAATATTCAGGAATTACAAGGCACGATTATTGCAACCACGCCCTTTTTAATGGTTAGTGCGTTTTGTCCTTTTTTGTGTGAGGAAAGGACGAAACGTTAATATCTTACGCCCTAATTTGTTTTTCGGCCTGTTAGTACGATGGCCGATAGCGGCCGGACAAAAAAATCTTAGCAAGAAAATTATTTGTCCTTTACCGGGACAAAAAAAATCTTAGTATAAAAGTTATTTGTCCTGCTATAGGGAAAAAAATCTTACTACAAAAATAAATTGCCATCTCTTAAACATTGGGGAAATAATCAGATCTAGTATTAAGATTATTGAGTTAAGAATTTCTTTTTGGTTAAGTTATCAAGTCAAGTGCTTAAAACACGTTAAAAATTAAAGATGGGTATCTTGTATATTCTGGGCTAGACTTCCAACAATTTTGTGAAGGACAACTATTTTAATTAAATTGGTTAACGCCCACCCTTGTTTATCTGCATAGGCCATTAACAACTACGTTCATTTTGGACTATCAAATTATATCGAGATAGGATGTTAGATGACTGTATAATGTAAAAGTTTTACAGGACCTTGGATTTGACACAATAACAATAAAGAATACAAAACCCCATATCCTTGCAGTAACATGTAAGTAAAGGTAATAGATTTTTGCTTGTAAAAACGTATAATGATAAAATCGTAATGTTTTAATATATATATATATATAATTTAACATGCGATCGGACAACTATGGAATGGTTATTTTCCATAGTTGCGCCACCCCAAGGAGACTTCTGACAAAGAACATTTTTATGTAATATTAAAGTACTTTCGTAAATAATAAATTTCACCAAAAAAATTAAAAAATGTTTGACTAGTTTTTGAAATATTTAATTTTTTTTATAAAAATCCAATTTGAATTCCAATTGGAAAAATAGAAAATTCCAATTGGAAAAAAATCCAATAAAATTTAGTTTGGAAAAAATTTCCATAGAGCTGATTTTGCTCGGAAAAATATTTCCAAAAAGACATTCATTTTCGGAAAATATTTCCAAATGAAACTTACTTGGAGAAAAAAAATCCAACAAAAGGCTGTTATTCCAAGAAAAACATTATTTGGAAAAAAATTCCAAAATAATTACTTTGTTGGAAAAATAATCCAAGGCATTCTATTTGTGAAAAAATTTCAACATTTTATTCATTTGGAAAAAAATTCCATTATCATACTATTTTGGAAAAAATTTCCAATAACATACCATGTTGGAAAAAAATTCCAATAAAATCCATGTTGGAAAAAAAATCAAATGACCTATTGAGTTTAAAAATAAAAAAAATTGTTTGTGTAATATAACCTGAACCTGGGATTTTTTTTTTTTTTTTGATTAAGTATCAAAACATCTTTAACTGTTTGATTGTAGAAGAAAAGGGTTTTGATAATGGTCTGATAGACAAAAACTTTGTTGATAATGCATGTTTCTAACATGATGTATACCATCTGTTCAGGGCAAAAAAAAAATGAAGGGTCATTATTTAGGTCACCCAATTCATATTTGAACTAAGCCTAGAAAACATGCCAATTTAAAACATAATTTCTATGTCTATGTACTTTGTTACAGTAGTGAAGAACATATAATATTGAATAATTATAAACGAATAAATAAATAAATAAATAAATAGATAAATGTTGATTTTGATGGAATGCCATTATGAAGTCTCCAAAATGAAGCAATAAGATTTTTGTATTTAAAAAATTCATTTTATTTGAAGCGATAACTGGAAACTGTAAAATATGTATTTAACTCTTGTTTATTTAATTAACATGTTATACCTTACTTCCAAGTTTCAATAGTAAATGATAAAAATATGGTTTAGGAGGTGGCATTAAACTCTGATAAATATAGGTCTTGTTTATTCAAAGCACCATATCATTTGAAAAGGAATTTTGTTTTATATACCTTGTAAGTTTCAAAATTATCTGTCAAGTATTAGGGAGAAAACTGTTCAATGAAAAAAAAATGTTTGTGGAGGAGCATTAAACTCTGATAATAAAGCTCTTGTTGCCTTTTTTAACTATAAATAGAAAAAAGGATCATGGTCAGAAATCAAACAACAAGGTATTTTAAAAATAAACAAACTAACTGTTTCTAAATCTAGCTAAAGTAGGTGTTAAATACACCTGCTAAACACAGTCCACTATGCCATAAAGTCACATGGTCTTTTGACCAGGTGAGCTTATAATACTACCCCTTTTTGCTGCAGGTTTATACTTTGTAATACAACTTTAACTTCTAAATCGATATCATTTAACCCCATATCAACCTGTTTCTACCCTTTAGAATGACTGACAAAATCTTTTTAGCCATCTTTTACCTCAAATACTCTTCCATGATAATTTTTTTACTGAAAACATCAATTGAAAATTTATACAGTGTATATCAATAAGGTACAAAATACTTATTTTTTATCTTGTATAATTTTGAAAAAGAATAAGTTATACCCTGCTCTATCAAAATTACTATCATAACTGTGACCAAATATTCGTTAGGATGATTAAATTACTGGATGTTATTCCTGTATCCGAGAGAAAAAAATCAAATATCACCAGTTCAAATTGCGATGGTAAACTTTTTACATTTTTCAACAGGTAAACTGATGATTCCAAGACCAAGATGACAAAATTTCTCCGACAAATATCTCTGCAAAACAAGTTGCTGCAATTGTTCATCTAAAAAAAAATAACCATTAATTAAAGATTAAACCACTTGTACATATGCATTATTGAGGTGGAAAATTTTGGGTATCTGTCACCAGCCATGCTTACAGTGAATTAACAAACACAAAATACTATAGAACTGTTAGCAATTTAAAACAATACTGCTCTCATTTCTGAATAGCAAGTGAGTTCCTGAAAGCTGACAGAGTGGGTAACAATACTGACATTTTAAATTTGAACGAAACTTGAGGGTGTAGGACATTTTGTTCAATTAGACATTTCACACCATACCTTTTAAACTGAACTTTCTTAGGCATTCAGTAAACTTTGTTTAATGTTCAATTTACCTGAATACTTAGTCACACATTCTGTCTCTTCTGACGTTCAGTAAAAAGTTTCTATGGACACCAGTATGTATTTGAACTTAATGATTAATGTCTTTAATAAAACAAACATACCAGTTTAATTAATGAATTCAATACATGATATTAATCTTTGATATTATAAAATGTTCAAAATATTAATATTCAATAACAAGTTATTGAAATCCAAGATGATATAAAAGTGATCCTAAGGGAAATTACAATTTTTTCAAATAAGACATTTAGGTTGGATGGTTAAATGTTGTTTTATTATTCCAGCTATTGTTGATAAGACCACTTTTAATTATTTTTAGGGTGAAACTTATTTCAAGTTCATGGAGTGCATGAGTGTGCATTTCTGATCTACAATGTATTTGTGTGCACTTAAGTCAACCTAACTATTGCTAGTACACTCATTTGAAATGTCC
The DNA here is from genome assembly GCA_029721355.1 of Tegillarca granosa. Classification (NCBI taxonomy): domain Eukaryota; kingdom Metazoa; phylum Mollusca; class Bivalvia; order Arcoida; family Arcidae; genus Tegillarca; species Tegillarca granosa. The sequence goes on along the minus strand of JARBDR010000777.1, from coordinate 64,059 downwards.
AAGATAGACAGTAAAACCCACCGGGTCCATTATACTGGTACTGACCCAACTAGTAAGAGACTACAACAAGGAAAAGCCTTTCTCACTTATGTTTGACCTGCTATCACCTTAAACACTTTGCCAGATATAGATTGAAATTTGTATTTGACATGTCCGTCTTCAATCCAAGATAGCTGCCTTTACTATAATTTGCAAAAACATATATATGGCCATTTTGGGTTTATTTATGTACAAATTTTGTTGAAATTTGAAACATAGAAAAAGATGTCGGGGAATAAACATATATAATGTGTTTTTCTGTACAATTTTTTGTTTGTGCAATAATTACATAATATGCAAATAAGATCTTTTTTTAGCCAAAAATCTTCTCTGAAAGTACATGGCCAATTAAAAGGATATTGAGTGTGGAAGGTCCTTTGGTGGTATAGATTAAAATTTGTATCCGACATGTCTCGGAAATCCAAGATGGCTGTCATTACTGTAAATAGCAAAAACCTAAAAATGGCAATAATGTGTGTACTTATATATATGTGGGGGGATAAAACATATTTAATGTCTTTGTCGAGCCTGGCATCGCCATAAGGTTTAATCGTGCAGTTAATTTATGATAACATGAGTATATAAGTTGATGTTTGGGTAAAAACGGTAAAAAAGGTAAAAAAGGTCATGTGAGCTTATGGCATGGCGCAGTGTTTGTATTTGCTTATGTGTGTGCACGTTATCACACATTTTTAACTTCTCTTCCGAAAGTAATGGACAGATTTCAATGAGACTTGGCCAGAAGCATGTCTAGGTCTGTGCAATTCAGATCGAGTCCTGGCGTTGCCATGGCTACCAAATACTAGATCAAGGTGACCTAGGAGTGCAAAAACCTTTAAAAATCTTCTTCTCCGCTATCACTGATGGGAGACAAAATCTGAAGTGATTTTTGGCTTCTCTAGGGTCTTCAGCCTATAGTTTGTTCATTTTGTAAAATTGCTTCAAATTGTTGTATCTTGACTATTTGAGCAGTTATTGACAACATGTTTTCAGTTTTGACTTTTTCTTGAAATAACTTTCAAAATGGGGTCAAGACTAAAAATGTAAGATATTGTCACAATATAAGGTCTGTGCAATGAATTTCAAAATTCTAAGCGTAATATGTGTCATAAAAAGGGTCCAAATTTTCCCAATCTGAAAGGTGGAAGGTAGTTTTCAAAAACCATAGCAAAATCATAAAAACTAAAATTGTTAATTATCTTGAAAACTATTCACTTTATGTATAGGCATGTAAATTAGAATATTGTATGTATTTTTGCAAACGCCATATCCTAAGGTGTGCGTTAAGGCCATGGGCCTTTTGTTCATTTTTTTTTTTTTTTTTTTTTTTTTTTGAAATTTTGAATTAAGCATGTTCAATGATCAAACATCGATATATATTATGGGTATTTCAATAAAATTGACAATTGTTGGGTTTTTTTATAAAAAGGACACGTTTTGAAAAAAAAAATTGAAAGTACATCTCAATCTCAATGTATTACATTTCAAATGTTGTTTGATTAGTGTCTAGATATCATACAAATTACAATGTCTGTTGACCATTTATTTCAATTTTGGGATAAATTTCAGATTTTAAATGAAAAATATAAATTTTGAGAAAATGCATTTTGTTCTAAATCAATGTTATTTTTAAATTCAAATAAAGCAATATTAATTTCTGTGTTATTTACATTGTTTAAGAGTTTTCTTTTAGCTGACCTGAGCACAAAGTGCTCAATTGAACTATTTTGATGGCTTATTGTTCATGCGGCAGCTTTTGATTGTTAACACTCCTGAGGCCCCAATTTTAGTCAAATCTTTATCAAACATTGTCAGATTGATCCTCTTGACAAAAGCTAGCTCAAGTTTGTATATGGGCTATGTTGGGTCAATAAGTAGGTCACTAGGTTCAAATAATGGAAAAAACCTTGTTAACACTTCTGCGACCCCAATTCAGTCTAATTTTCATCAAACTTAATGGATTGACCCTCTTGACAAAAGCTGGCTGAAGTTTGAATAAGGGCCATGTTGGGTCAATAAGTAACTCACTAGATCAAATTATATAAAAAACTTTGTAAACACATCTGAGGGCTCAATTTTAGACCAATCTTCATAAAACTTGCTCAGAATGATCCTCCTGACAAAAGCTTGTTCAAGTTCCTATATGGGTCAGGTTGGGTCAATAAGTAGGTCACTAGGTCAAAGAATATGAAAAGTCTTTTAAAAATAGAAGCTCCACTTTGCCAAAATCAAGCTGAGCATACATCATTTTCAGGATAGCGCCCAGAGTTTTTTACTCAAACAAACATGAATATTTCTTCTATAAGTTGCGATTTAAGTTTCCGTGTTATGAACAATAAAAATTATAATTCAGCTATCCAGTGTTATGTGAAAAGAAATCTTCATCAAACATTGTTAGACTGATCCTCTTGACAAAAGCTAGCTTAAGTTTGTATATGAGCCCTGTTGGGTCAATAAGTATGTCACTAAATCAAATTTTAGAAAAATAATGTTAACACTCCTGAGATCACAATTTTAGGCAAATCTACATCAAACATTCTCAGATTGATCCTCTTGACAAAAGCTAGCTCAGTTTTGTATATGGGCCATGTTGGGTCAATAAGTAGGTCACTCGGTCAAATTAAAAAAAAAACCTTGTTAACACTTCTGAGGCCCCAATTTTAATCTTACTTATCAAACTTGATCTGAATGATCCTTTTAAAAAAACCGAGCTCCAGTTCGTATATGGGCTATGTTGGGTCAATAAGTAGGTCAAATAATAGAAAAAACCTTGATAACAGTTCTTGTTTTTAAGGGGCTAGCTCACAGAGCTAGTCTGCCCTGTCATGTTATCCTTGCACATGGATAACCCTGATGGTTATCCTTGTATAACCAGACAATATTCTGTCATCTTAATGTAAAGCACCAGACAAAGAAGCAGTTTCTCAAATGATAAAGTCTGATTTATATGTCTTTAATGATAAATTATCATGAATATACATCACAACAGGGGTTTAAACCTATGACCTCCTGCTTCTTATTAAATAATGATTTTGGGGTTGAGCTCACTTGACCGAACGATTATGTGAGATTTTGGCATGGTGCGACATGTGTATGTGCGTATGTGCATGTATACGTGCATGTATGCATCATTTACACCTATTTTCGACTTCTCCTCTAAAAACGCTATGCAGATTTCAAAAATACTTGGTCAGAAGCATCTATGGGCCAGTGCAATTCAGACTTGTTTATGGCGTTGCATTGCTACAAAACTAGGTCAAAGTGACCTTGGTGACCAAAAATCTTAAAAATAATATTCTTCTCCGAATCAATGATGGGAGACAAAATCTGATGTGATATTTGGCTTCTCTAGGGTCTTCAGCCTATTGTTTGTTCATTTCATGATATTTGGTTGAAAATAGGTGACAAGTTTTTGTGTTTAAGTTTTTTAAAAAAATCCTAAAATAGCTTCAAATTGTTATAACTTGACTATTTGAACAGGTAATGACATGGGGTTTTCATTTTTGACTTTCTTTTGAAATGATCTTTGAAATATGGTCAAGGTCACAAATCAAGGTACCAAGTTTTGTAATTATATTATAAATCATTTAGTTGAAATGTAATTTTTGACTCATAAATACTAAAATGTGCATTACCTTGAAAACTATAAACTTTTTGAATAGGCATGTATATTAGAATATTGTAGGTATTTATATGACAAATCATTTTGATATATGATTTAAGGTCATATGTTCAAAGGTCAAGGTCATAGTTTAGAAGAAGACTTAAATTGCTAATTATCTTGAAAACTAAACTTTTTGATAGGCATGTATTTTAGAATACTGAATACTAAAATTAACCTATCGATTATCCCATGAATGCTCCGCCCAGTTTGTCACGTGACCACGCTCCGCCATGACCTCCGACAAGCTTAATCAGATTATCGATATGGTGAACCTTGACCTATGCGACCTTCCAAATGATATATCACAACAATATTTACCGTACACAACCACGTTGAGGCAAAGACAAAAGCCCACGCATTTAGCAGAAATGGATATGTTCATAAAGTTAAACTTTCCCGAAATGAAAATGATGTGATTGATATATCTGCAAAGGTCTACCGAAGTCAGCGGAAATCAGAAACTCCACACAACATAAACATGACAGTCAACTCCTGTACGAAGACGATCACAGAGGGGTTCTGCAGTTGCAAATCCGGGTAATTTTTTTTTTTAATTTACGTCATTTTTTTTTATTTATGTATTTATTTACTGTCTTACCCTCCCCCCTCATTCACTCATTCAGAATGACTGCTATCCCCTCCCCATTCACTCATTCAGAATGACTGCTATCCCCTCCCCATTCACTCATTTAGAGTGGCTGCTACAGTAGGTCGATCAAAAATCAGGTCCATCACTGAATTAATTTTTTTTCACAAATTTGCGTATTGGTTCAAATTCACATTAAAATTTAATACTTTACTTTCTCACTTTAACAGTATGAAAAATGAATGCACAAAATTAGGCCTGATACTGGTCAAGAATAACTGACAATATCATAGTCTTAAATTGGAAATTTTCAATGCAACTCGTTCCTAACCAGTAATAATAATTTTATTAAATTACACAATGGTCTTGCTTTGTGTGAAATCTGTAAGTTATATATTTTTGTTTATATTTCAGGATTTCTGGAGAATGTGCACATATATTGGCCGTTTTAATGACATTACAAAACTGGATACTAGATGGCTATAAAGAGGTTCCAGCCGAACAGTCATGTACAAGCTTGCCTCAAAGTTGGGATAAACCACGAGGTTCCAAAATACACCCAGAGCCAGTGTCTCAGATGGTTATTTGTAAACCGGTAAATGTTTCCAGGAAGAGAAAACCACTAATGGCAGCTTTTTATGACAACAGGTAATAGTTATACTATGTATTGGTATATAAAATGTGTATTTGTGGTAGTGGGACAACTAACTTGTGATGCTGTACAGCAGATCTTATTGTGATTTACAATCAAACTTTCAATTCTAGGTGTTAAGTGGTAACAAACTCACTCATCAGGTACCTGTCATGTATGTAAAAATATCAGTAATATCTGAATTTGACTTAGGAAATCCAGGCGATTAAAAGTAAAAGTAATTATGTAGCTTATATGCATAAATAAAATATTAATGAACAAATAATACTATTGACCAAAATTTGTTTTTATTTTGCAGAATCAAAAAACAAGTTGACAGAGATGATATTGCATATTTGCAAAGTTTAGCAGATAGTCCAATTGCATATTTAGCATCGGATCCTGGCACAACTCTTAACACAGCATATGGTTCACAATATATTGGTTGTGGTCTTGGTTACCATGTAAGTACTAGTCACGAATAAGCAGTCCCATGAAATTAGTTAAAAAACAACAAACAAACCATATCTGATTTATACTACTAAAAAATGACAGGTCGATCCTGTTTGATAATATTTTAAATTTTTTTATCCGTGATATAGCCCGCTCAACATGGACACGATGGGCAGCAATTTTCTTTGTCATTGCTACATCAGCTGCAGGCATTTGTCCTTCACATGGAGCATTTGGGGGTATAACTAGTCTTAAACCCAACATTTCAATTTCTTCTCTTATATTGAAACCTTTGTCAACCATAACACCATCACCTTCCTTAAGCATGCCACAGTTAATCATTTTTCTCATTGTGTCAAATAATCCACTCTGTGAAGATATTGCTTTATCAGATATTGCTCCTGAAAACAACATGGAAATAAATGTCACTGATCCACGTGGATCCACACCAATTAAGCCTTTGACAGTTGTGGCAGATTTATAGTCTGAATACATTTGACTTTGAGTGGTCAAAGCAGTTGGTCTTTGTATTTTCATTTCTGTTCCATCCAATATAATCATGGTTTCAGGAAAGTCACACTTAAATTTTGAAGGCATGTTCTGAATAATGACATCTCTATGTGGCCATATTGACACAGAGCCAAAGTGAAAAAACATAAAGTTTATCCAATTTGAAAAAATTACACTTACATCCTGTGAAGAAATATGAAATAAGTTTGCAAGATGGATATTGTCAAAATTCTGTCTTAATTTCATGAGTGTTAAAAGTAACTGATCTTTCACTGGCATTGATTTAATACATTTTACAGCAACTGAAGGTTTAAAGGGTAATGTCTCGTCTTTAACTAGAAAGTTGTAAATATTCATAAATCTTTCATGTGAAAATCCAGAATAATACTTAAAACTGCCCTTCACTTTGCTGTTAACTAAAATTTCTATTGAAAGTGGAATATTGCTTTTTTTGTTAGTTGAATTTGACTCGACTTCATCCAAATCTTTTCTTTTTGATTCCTCATTGGCAAGTAAAAGTTGTGCCAACTGTTGTTTTAGTTGATGGTTTTCTGCAGCAATAGCCAAGAGGTCAAGAGGACAAACATCTGAAATTAATAAAGACACACATTTAAAAATCTGGTTTAAAAATTCATTATACAAAGTTGTTTTTTGTGTATTACAGGCTCCACTGATGAATCCAGTTAGTGTTCCAAGTGGCCAAGTTAACCCATGTGGTGACCTTACATTTTCACTGGATATAAACATTGATCTGCCAAGCATCATCACAGACAACAGTGACTACTGGACTGAATTGGAAGTAAATAAAGACCAGTGTTTTGATATAGAGAAAAACACAAGAACTCAATCTAACTGCGAGCTTTGGCACAATTTAAGGAAAAATAGACTAACTGCATCTTGTTTTGGTAAAATTGTGAAAAGAAAAATGGTAGTATCTGACAAGTTTCTCCAATCATTGTTTAAACCAAAAAAGTTTGTAACCACTGCAACCTCATATGGAAATACGAATGAAAAAGTTGCAAAACAACTCTACATGAAGACAACAGAGAACCATGTGCATGATATTGGTTTCATTGTGAACCCTGCAGTGCCCTTTTTAGGAGCCACACCTGATGGCAAAGTATGTGATGGTGGACAGACAGGAATAATTGAAATCAAATGCCCATACTCTGTAAGAGACTTAACTGTACTTGAAGCATGCAGTGACAAACAGTTTGGGAGATCTTTTTTTTTTAAAACAGCATGGAAATGAAGTTGTCCTTGATACCAATCATGAGTACTGGTATCAGGTACAGGGACAACTTCTACTAACAGGATCCCCATTTTGTGATTTTGTGACATACACAAGAAAAGATTTGAAAGTTCAAAGAATTTTTCCAAATCAGGACACATTTGAGAAACTTTTGGAAAAACTTGCTAACTTCTATGTTAACCATGCAGTGCCATTTTTGAATGCAGATGGAAACTCTTAAAATAACAAGTGAAATAAAGAAGTCATACCCTGTGCTGTATCTGAGCTGACACTGTTTGCTTTAAGAACACTGTCATCAACAATGCTTGGACTGGAACAAGGAACAATTTCACTATTTTCTAATCTGAAAATAAAAGTTAAAATCATATCATGATACATTTCTTTCTCTGGTGTTATAAATTAATATAGGAATCAAAGTGTGTGAGGGGCACCTTTAATTTGTAGGTACATATATATTACTACACATTTCTACCATTATGTATTCTACTTTAAGTATTTCAAAAATAAATTAAAAAAAAAACATTTTAAGAAGTTATGAAAAGATCAATGTGTCTGTAAAAAAAGCCCAGCAGAGTACAGTAATGATGTATTATGTCCAGTCAGAATTCTCTCACTTATTTCAAGGCTGTCAGGAAACAGAGGTGCTCTGAAAAAACCAATGACTGTATGCAAGTGAACTAGAGAGTTTTCTTACACTTGAATCTGTCCCTAGTGGACTCGAACCCAGGCAGTGATAAACACTGTGGTCTGCAAATGTACTTTGGGAATAGTCACAGGCAATAACCATGTGCATTACTTTTTTCCACCAGTCAAGAAAACAATGATAAATTTTATCTTATGATGGTGTTAACTCACTCTGTCACATCAAAGAGGACTTTTCTGCGTTTATTCGGTGGTTCTGATAAAACCCTCCTTTTTGGCAGTTTTCTGGCTGGTGTTTGGTATGGGGTGTGTGGAGACAGTAGAGCTGGTAATGGATCAGGATATTTCTCTGTTGGTATTCCTTCCACAAAATGCTAGAATTAAAAATGACAAATATTCAATAAAGAGCTAGTGCATGTAAAATCAGGTAATAAATTATAATACATTAGTAAATTTACACTGATTAACGTGTGCATTAATGTACGTACATGTATGTGTAACTGAATACGACAATCCCTGAATACAGATATTACTGGTGTTACTAAACTTGCAGAAACAAATCCATAACATCATGTGAATTTAATAATAACGACAGATTGAAAAAAGATGAAGATTCACACACGTTACTGTTGCAGGTCCTTTCGCCATGTTATTCAATGTATGAAATGACAACCTCCCTCCCCCATCAAAATTGTTTCGGTATTCGAGAAAAATTCAGGATTTAAATATTTAAATTGAATAATTCGCATTATTCATAAGTGTTATTCACATTACCTTTGTACAAACATAAAGGTGTTTATTTCCTTCTGCATATTTTTCATTCAGTTGATCATGCGGTCTACCACACAACTTGATCCAACGACGGCATTTCTCAAGATTGCTTTTTGGTTTTGGAAATGGAATAAATTTAATTCCACCTTCTAGTCTCTCTGGATACCTAGTATCACTGTTGCAAAGTCCCCACTGACACCGTTTCACCATATTTTCAATAAACTGCTACATTATTGTTTTTCCACGTTGCGTTTGTTTGTCGGAGGTAATGGCGGACTAAATGTGACTTGATGGGCGTGACGCAATGCGGTTCGCTGATTGGTCAAAAGAAATCCGTCAACTCGCTTTGATTGACAGGTCTCGATAGGACAATTGTGCATTAGCTTGAAAACTATAAGTTTTGTAAAGGCATGTATATTAGAATATTGTAGGTCTTGATATTACAATCCTTTCGATATATGGTTCTTTCTCTAAATAATCACAAATTTGGAGATTATGTGAATGTCATCTATCCAAGTGAGCTTGAAATAAAAAGACACGACAGATTCTCCATGTTCTGCTTCATATTTTGACTTATACCTCAATTATGACATCCACGAAAGGTTACATCTGAAGCTATACGACAAAGGTGATGACTTCATTTTTTCTATTGTCAACTATCAGTTTCTTTGAAGTAATATTCCTGCTTCTCCTGCGTATGGTGTATATGTTTCACAGTTAATACGGTACGGTAGAGCTTGTTCCCACTATGGGGACTTTCTGCAACGAAGCAAATTACTTACATTTAAATTGTTGACACAATGATATTGCAAGCCTAGGCTAATCAGGGCCCTTCAAAAGTTTTATGGCCGTCATCACAATATTGTTGATAAGTATGCAGTCACTGTATCCCAACTTCTACTGGATATATTTGACTTACCATAGTTCTTTGTTCCTTTCATTCTCAAAATTGACTTGCACGTGACGGGTGTAGCTAGCTACACAGGAGTTGCTTACCCTTCCGGAGCACCCGGCCTCACTTCCTTGATGGAAGTTCACCCGATTATTGCCAGTTTGCAAAGTTTTTACTTTGTTTTTGGGATTGTGATGTGGACACGGACTGGTATGTTTGTTTTAATCCTATTTTTATAATACTAAGAAACAGGAAAAGTAGCAGTTATCGCCCCTGAGAAATATTTATGGAATAAATGTAAAAAAACTCATGCAAATTTTTTGTAGTCATTTCATTTTCATAAAATAAATTCACAATTTAGTTCCATCGGGCTTCTTCATGATAAATTGACCTTTTCAATTAATTTGTTCTTTTTTTTAAATCTTCATCTCGTCAAAGTTTTCTCTAATTAAAGTCGAGACACCTACTATAGAATATCAGCGATAAAAAACTTTTTAAATATATAACAAATACCTGCTAAATTTTGATGTGCCATATGTGCACATTTCGGAAAATTATTCCTCATCTGTGACACTAGGGACCGAAAAGTTTGATAGATAAAAACACAAGCCAAACAGTTGAAAAAAAAATGAATCTAAAGTCCCAAAATTATTGAAACCAAATCCAGCTAAGAAATGCTATGAATCAGGGAACAGACCTTAATTTTAAATAAATTTCAAAAATTAAGACGCCTGAAAATTTTGCTAAATGTTATATTTTCTGACAGCACAAAGTACTGCCTACTTAGTTATGGATACCCTCGGGGAGTTTGACTCCACCAGCAGCGGTACCCGCTCAGGGGTTGTAAATATATAACAAATACGTGCTAAATTTTGATTTGCCATATGTGCACATTTCGGAAAATCATTCCTCATCAGTGACACTAGGGGCCGAAAAGTTTGATAGATAAAAACACAAGCCAAACAGTTGAAAGGGTTGGCATTATTTGTTAAGCAGTTTCTTTTCTTATTTTATCTTAAATGTAGTAATTGACAATGCATGTATTGACAATTATTTGGTTGTTTTAAGATTAAGAAAATTCAAAAATTAAACAAATATAATATTGATTTTCCTCTGTGATTAATCCCTAACAAAGCTATAGCGTGACTTTAAGTTGCATAACGTAATAACTAAATGAGCGATCAGATGCATATTCAAATGGTAAGTAGTTCTTGTAATGTTTAGTACCCTTATCAACACGTAGGTTCTTTATGTGATTTAATGTTACATAAATTCGTTTAAAGTTGATTTTATGTCTATGTTGATATGGTAACTTAAGTTGAGTTAAATAACTCAGCAGTACATAGAATTATTCGAAAATGATTTTGAACCAGTATGTTGATTTGGTAACTTAGGATACATAGTTTAACGTATTGATACATTATTTGTTAAAAGTTGATTTTGGTAACTTAACCTTTAATATGCAACTCAACGGTACACGAATTTGTTTTAGATGATTTTGTATCCCGAGAGTTGATTTTGTGATTTAATGTTGATTACAAAATCTCGTTTCGAAATGTTTTTGAGGTTGATTTTGTATGTTTTTTGGTAACTTAAGGTTAATTATGTAACTTAACAGTACTGTAAAGTTTTTGAAGTTGATTTGGTATACGTATGTTGATTTGGTAACCAAAAGTGATTACGTAAATTATCATATAAAAAAAATTAAGTTAATTTTGTATTTCTTTGTTGATTTGGTAACTGTAGTTTCATCATGTAACATAACGGTACATACATTTGTTTAATATTGATTTTGTATCCGTATGTTGATTTGGTAACTAAATGTTCACTATGTAACATAACGGTACATAAATTTGTATGAAGTTGGTTTTGTATCCTTTTGTTAATTTGGTTACATAATCTTCATTATGTTACATAACGTTACACAAATGTGGTAAAAATTGATATTGTATATCTATGATGATTTGATAGCTTAAGGTTCATTATGTAAATTGACATATTTACATGAGATGATTTATGTAACAAAATTGAGAAGAACGAAAGATATTCAAGGGATTCGGCGTAATATTCCCAAGAAAAAAGAATAAAACAGTCATAGCATCAAAAGAAACAACAAGCGAAACTTATGATAAACAACTGAAACAAGAAAACTTAAAAGAAAAGAGCAAATTTGGAAAAAATGTTAAGAGGAAAAATGAAGCCATATCACCTTGGAAAAAGAAAAAAAACTTTAACTAATTGGAGGGAAGGTAAGAACGAAAACTTTCACTGAAAAAATGTCATCTTATAGTTAATTTTTCAATGGTAGTTTTTATGGTAGTTTTTACCCCGAAATACAAAGGAAAATTAAAAACTTGATATTACGAACTCAAAAAAAAATTAGAAACGAATTTCGACATTGTGCTTCTAACCCTAGAGTGGCCTTCAAATCACCAGCATGAACTCCCATTTAATTTTAGTGTCATTCAAGTACTTGCAGTCGTACAATCAATTTAAGTAACCAATTGTTTCTTAATGAAAAAGCTTTTTAAGTTAGTAATAAATAAAAACTAACGACAGCATGGTTTTTCATATTGCAATATATTTCGAATACTCAGTATTCCTTATCAAGCTTACATTTTAACTAACTGATAAACTATATGACAAAATATATATAAACATTCAATTGTTAAACAGATCATACAATATAATTACATAGTACAATTATAGGTAGATAACAATTATATGTTAAAAAATCAAAAACCAATTAAGTTTATAGCCTAAGGGTTATTGGAACACATTTAGTAAGAAAGTTGTCCCATCTCCTGCTAATTGTTTGTTTAAAGTTGGCTTTTCAAGTTTAATATGTAAAGCCTCCAGGATCACCAAATCAAAGTCTGTCTTGCCTTTATTAAGGGTTTTGAATGCATTGGTAATCCTGGATTCTTTACATGTCTTACAAGTTTCCGTGTGATTAAATATGGCACTTCCTGTTTTAAAATGTTCATTTATTCGTCTCTGAAGGTATCTTTTTGTCTTACCTACATAGGTAGTACTTGGATCGTCCAAATTTATATATTACAGATGCCTTCAGATGACTATTACTTCTGTCTTTAAGTGAGAAGTAATTTCTTACTTTAAAAGAGGAGAATACTATATTTACATTGATGTTTTTGGATTTAAAAATGTTCTTGAGTTTTTTCTTAAGAACCAGTGAGGCATTACCAATATACGGCAATAAAAACGTGTATTTTATATCATCTTTGGTTTTATTCCTAAAATATTAAAATTTTCAGAGAATTTGTCCGAAATGAATTTTCTTATAATTTTGAATATAAACTCTTCGGGGTAATTATTCGTTAATAGTAAATTTTTTATTTTTTCTATTTTATTATTTAAGGATATCCATGAGGAGCATACTAGATATGCCCTATGTAGAAAACCTAAGATTAGACCTTTTTTCCATTGTGTTGGACATATTGCATTAAAATTTAAAAGAAGACCTGTAAATGTTCCTTTTCTATATATTTCTGTCGAAAACCCATGTTCAGTTTTTGTTATATTAACATCCAAAAAGGGTAAAGAGTTGTTAATGTTTTGTAAGACATGTAAAGAATCCAGGATTACCAATGCATTCAAAACCCTTAATAAAGGCAAGACAGACTTTGATTTGGTGATCCTGGAGGCTTTACATATTAAACTTGAAAAGCCAACTTTAAACAAACAATTAGCAGGAGATGGGACAACTTTCTTACTAAATGTGTTCCAATAACCCTTAGGCTATAAACTTAATTGGTTTTTGATTTTTTAACATATAATTGTTATCTACCTATAATTGTACTATGTAATTATATTGTATGATCTGTTTAACAATTGAATGTTTATATATATCTTGTCATATAGTTTATCAGTTAGTTAAAATGTAAGCTTGATAAGGAATACTGAGTATTCGAAATATATTGCAATATGAAAAATCATGCTGTCGTTAGTTTTTATTTTATTACTATCTATAAAAACCTCTACAATACCAAGAATACTTTTTAAGTTAGATTAGAAATTTTAAGTGTTATGATTTTTTGGTGAGTTTAAAATTACCTAGATTTGGTATCTTGTAGTTTAATTTTGTTACTATTGGCTTGCTCTTGATGTATTATGTTACAAAAAGAAATTCAAAATTTGTGTAACTTTACATTGAAAATGGTACATATCTGAACTGAAATTACAAAAGCCCAAAGCCATAAAAGACTGGCACTAGGTTACATAATGAAAATCTGACTGTTACATGACCAAGTTCAGATACAAAATAAACATGTATTAAAATGATGACACTTTAAGTTACATTTTATATCTCAAGGTTACAAAATAAACAATTACATACATAACTAATTTTGAATATATCCATGTAACGTTAAATTACAAAACAGTCCGTTAAGTTGATAAAGTAATTTAACGTTACAAGAATATGTTCAAAGCTGATTATGTATCTTTTTACTAATTATATAACCCTTTCATTAATCATTCAACTATAAGTTACAATTCAATTTGCTTTTGTCGGTATATTCGCAATGTTGCATAATGGTATAGCATCCAACACGAATTTACCGATTCTTTTATGCTATTCATATATGTTTTTTATTGGTTTCAGTTCCAGCGTTAAAAGAATACCATTCATACTGGAGATCAGCGCTCAGAAATTTAAGTGTAGTTGCTGCTGAACAACAATGCATGCAAGTTTTTACTATTTGGTTGGCAGTGGATCCTCTGAAACTATTTCGACTGGGACCAATAACTAATGCAGACTGCATCACCAGTGATTGGTTGGACGAAATTGTGAAAACAAAGCAAACTGGTACGGTTAAATCATATCTATGTACGTTATTAGAATTTTGGACATATCTAAATATGAACAAAAAATATATTCTAACAAATTCAAAGAATTAGTCCACAGAAGGCTTATGTGGCTTAAACGGCTGAAAAAGAAATGTGGTGAAAGAAGAGTTGAATTAATGGTAAGAGACTCGAGGGAAGTAATAACACCTGAAGAAATTAGAAAATTTAGATCCTCAAATATTCAACAAAAAGTAAAAAATATTTTGCAAAGAAAAAAAGACCATGCTCCTGATGAGTGGTGTCTTGTGACTGGTTATATTGTACTTTTAATTGCTTTTGATAACGCACTACGGAGTGGGGCGATTTTAGGAATGACATTGGACGTCTTTGCAAACAGAGAGAAAGAATCGGGTAGTGCATTTGCACAGTTGTCAAACATAAAGCTGGATTCCAACAACCATAAAAAATAGTTCTTATGAAGGAATTGACCGAACTTTTACTGCTATACTTGGAGGTCCGTCGCCGGCTGCCATTGCAAGAGGATCAAAGACTAGGACTTTTAGCACCATACTCTCCTGTCTTTTTGCAATGACCAGGGTTTAAAATGGACTCGTCATATCTTTCAAAACTTTTGAATAGAGTGTGGAAGAAAGCTGACTGTAAAGGAAGTGTAAGTTTTACAATAATAAGGAAAAGTGTCGTTTCTAGATTCAAGGAGGACACTTGCTCGGCACATGACGCATTTGGCAAGTACTGCCGACATGTTTTATGACATAAATGTGGCAAATAAACAAGTAAAGACATTGCATGAAATCCTAGAAGTTATGTCGAGTATGGAAACATGTCAAATGAGGTAATGCTTGCATCAGGATTAAGTAAGACTGACGAAGAAAATATAAGTGAAGTTCCTTTACGTCAAGATATATTAGGAGAAAAATTTTGTCAAGATTACAAAATAGGCGGTTCTGAAGTAGAAGCGTCAGGAAGTAAAACTTACATACTTCAAGAGGATGTGATCTCAAAATAAAAAAAAAAACAGTCTGAGGCGAGTGCTGAAAAAGAAATGCAATCAAACTTCGAACAGGGTAGAGAAAAAATAGCATCAGAAAGATCTTCAAAGACTCGCCCAAGGAGACTTTTTACTAAAGAGGAATCAGATATTATTAAAAGTACATGCAAGCAAGTAATACACGGTAAATATCCAATACGTCAAGAGGAGGTTATGTTCGCAATATCAGAGTCAGGTGAAGGGAGAGATCTTATTGAGAAACTGATGAGCACGGCAGAAAGGTGGCAGAGAAGAAACTGGCAGACAGAGTAAGAACATTTCGCAAAAATCTCTGCCGAATTAAAAAACAAGTACCGATTTCCAACAAAAAAAAAAAAAAAAAAAAAAATAATGCAACTGACGACTGCTTTTTTAAATTTTGTTTTTAATAAAGAAGATGTTATTCGGTATTCATGGGTCTGTTATTTAATCAAAGTAAAGTTGGCGCTATAGTGCGATAATAGTTTCTAGTGGTCTGATTTAAGTACTTTTGTACGGCTTTAACAACCCTATTATTTCATTGTCAGTTTTTAGTTACAATTTGACAAACTTTTCTCAAACACTCGATCTGGGACGTTAAACACCATTACTCAACGCTTTCTCTCTCAAACACTCGATCTCCTTTCCGTTTTGTTTAAGAATTTTACTTGCATTTTAACACAAATATATGCATTTGCTTATTAATATATCGTATTTTTTACATCTTAATGTTAAGTAACTCATATGACTCATAGACTCATATGCTTCATAATCAACATTTAGATGAAAATTCAACGATACGTAATAAAACTAACAGTTGCAAAATCAACTTGCAGATAAAACATTAAGTTTGAACAAATTTTTGTAAGGTTAAATAACAGTATCAACGCAAAAGTTCATAATATAACCATACGTTACAAAAAATTTTAATGTGTTTATTTTGTGAAGTTCATAATATAACCATACGTTACAAAAAATTGTACCATGTACGTTCACTTTGTAACTATTTACTTGTTTTTGGTCCATAATGTTTCAAAAAGAAATTGAGATTTTTTGTTACTTTACGTTGTTTATGTAACTTAAATGAATATAAATGACAAAAGCCCAAGAGCAGGAGAGACCGACATCAAGTTGCATAATGAAGGTCTGTCCATTACACAACGTTCAGTTACGAAATAAATTTTGAGCCAAATTTGGTAATTTTTAGTAACATAATAAATATAATAGTTACAAAATCAACCTTAAGATGTTTAAACAAATTTATGTTACTAATAGTTAGACTTTGATATGAAGTTAGTGAAAGATCAGAGTATTCATATTGCTGCAACGTTAAAAGGAACATGCGGATTAGGTTTGCTGTGGTCTCGTCAAGGGCTTCAAAATGTGGTTGGAACTCGTGGCTGTTTATCTTCTACATTATCTTTTTCAGACGCTGCAAACTTTTAGTTAAATTTAGATAAGAGACTAATCGATGTTTCCCCTATGCTTCGAAATCTTGTTGTTTATCCTTCAAAGATCAATTTCCTTCAATTTTATGACGATATTCCACATGTTTTTCCTGGAGTAAGACTTCATCCTGTCTCAGGAAGCAGAGTTAATTGCGGTATTTTAAATGGTAACACATTAAAAGCAATTGAAAAAGACACAATGTAAAATATATCAGTTATTAAAGATAAAATGATGTTATTGAAAGAATTAAAGTGTAGAGTAGAGTTCGTGATTTCACCAACTGAAGTAATAAGTCTCGTGGATCCAAAGTTTTTTTTTTGCTTGAACATTTGTATGAATTGCTAGAAAATGAACCCATATTAGTGCCTTTTGATCCCCTTGAAGGTCCATCATGTAGTGCCTTACAGGAAGTTGGGTTTTACCTCATAAGTGAATTTGAACAATGTTTAACAAATGGGAAGAGATAAGGATTATATAGAGAAATATGGGTAGCATATCAATCCAAATTAGCAATAGAAAAAATTATTTGGGGTAAGCCTCTGGATTTAAAACATGGAAATTTATCCGTGAATCTAGGACCAGGATTAATTACCCCAAGCCGGAGCAAAACCGACTGGCTAGGATTTTTATCTTTTGATGATTCTTCTGCTACTACTGTTGATGTTTTACCACCACCATTAAACATATGGGAGAGTTCATCAAAAGTGTCATCGGAAAAAAGCAATATGTTCGGTTACTATGATTTTATAAGCTCTTTTGATGCTGTGCTTGGCAGGAGGTCCATTTTAATCATGCATAGAGATCTAATAGAACTGCGAAAAAAGAATAGAGACGATACTGAATTTAATAATTTCCTTGTCAATCTAAAATCCTTTGACATCCCACCCAGTTATAATTGTTGCGGAGTGATTAATTTCAGACAACTTGTGCAGTTATTGACTAATACAAAAGGAGTCTCATCAAGTATGTCAACACGAAGGATGTACAGTATGTTGAAAAAGAAAGATAAGAAAGTGACGAAATAATGAAAGCGGGATTCATAGAATTAGAGTTGAAATTATTTCCTGCAGTTAAAACTTATGATGCCAACAGGCATAATACTTTGACATGGAACGGTGTAAATGTATGGAAAATACTTCCTGAAACTTTGAATACGGAAAAAGATGACGATTATTGTCTGTCATTTTCACAGCTGATCATTCAGTATTTGGGCATGAATAACTACGTCCATTGGAGCAAATTAACCCTCCTACAACAAAATGCATTTGTGTTTCCATGGGTCAAACCAATTTTAAGGAAATGACAAACGTCAAACTAAAAACTGCGGAAAAGGAAACAATTTTACTATTTGTTCATGTGTAGCTTTACTGTCGAATGGATGGTATGTCGATTACAAAAAAACTTGTTAGTCTTTTAGAAAACATGCCACTCCCTCAATTTCATCTTAAAGGCATGGAAATTCAGTTAACAAATTTACTTGGTGTAATAAACAGTCTATAAATATGGCGGTTACACAAAAGCATCCCTGTTAAAATTGATATTCCCAGAACCCAGTACCAACGGTAAATCTGACGGACATAAATGAAAAGGAGACCAGTGAAAATAACACTGAATATGTGATGAAAGAGCCTGTATTAGATATGTATAAAAGTCATTGCTTTTCAGAAGATATTCCAGATCGAACATTTAAAGCACTTTCAAGTAAATTAAGCAGAATATAAGTAGAAATATGGCGTTTACACAAAAGCATCCCTGTTAAAATTGATATTCCTAAAAGAAACCAAGTACCAACGGTAAATCTGACGGACATAATGAAAAGGAGACCAGTGAAAATAACACTGAGTATGTGATGAAAGAGCCTGTATTAGATATGTATAAAAGTCATTGCTTTTCAGAAGATATTCCAGATCGAACATTTAAAGCACTTTAAAGAAAATTAAGCAGAATATAAGTAGAAATATGGCGTTTACACAAAAGCATCCCTGTTAAAATTGATATTCCTAAAAGAAACCAAGTACCAACGGTAAATCTGACGGACATAAATGAAAAGGAGACCAGTGAAAATAACACTGAGTATGTGATGAAAGAGCCTGTATTAGATATGAAAAGTCATTGCTTATCAGAAGATATTCCAGACCGAACATTTAAAGCATTTTCAAGAAAATTAAGCAGAATATAAGTAGATTATATTCATTTTGTTAGATATACATGTAAATCTGTATTACTTAATATCGTATCTGGTGCCGTAGTGACTTTAAATGTACAATGTACCAAAATTATATCTATCAACTCAAGACGTGTACCAAAGTTAATAAAATCTGTCAACTCCAGACATGAAATATCAATGTTAGTCCGTTTTCAAATCCGCATGTGGGATTTTGCGCGTTCGATTCCTGGCCGGGTCAGATCAAAGACCTTAAAAGTCGAAGTATCTGTTCTTTGGTATCCATAACTCAGTAGGCAGTATTTTTTGCTGTCAGAAAATGTACCATTTAACAAATTTTCAGCTGCCTTAAATTGTAAAATTTGTTTAAATCTAAGGTTTGTTCCCTCATGCAAAGCATTTCTTAGCTTGATTTGGATTAATATAATTTTGGAACTTTAGATTCATTAATTCCAACTGTTTGGCTTATGTTTTTTATTATCAAACTTTTCGGTCTTAGTGTCACTGATGAGGAATGAATTTCCGAAATGTGCACATCTGGCACATCAAAATTCAACTGGTATTTGTGCTATATATTTGGCTAAGCACTCGGCATTACGAAACGGAAGTCACGGATTCTTCGTTTGAGATCTTAAAAACAGATGCTTGGTGTCAAAGAAGATGTAGCACGTTAAAGAACCCCCTTTCACCTTGTCGTTAGCGCATAGCAAGGGTTTAAACTTTTCCCACTTCACCTATAGCTGGTAACGCCTCGAAATAAATGAAATAATCTTGACCGAGAGGTAAAACTCTATTCAATCAATCAGTCTGAACTGTTTTAGTATTCACGAAATTCTTAACCGTTAGAGCGGCCAGGAATGCAAAATATTGTCAAACAATGGCTTTCAAATCAGACATAGATCATCTTGGTGAGTAGACCTTGACCATCATGACCACCTGTCAGGCTTGGTCCATATTCTATATTGTTGGTTGGTTGCATGTTGCCTTAAGTCACATTAGCAGGTTTTAGAAATTCGCAACATTACACAATTTTTATTAATATAAACACAAGTGAATGTGGTGCGTGAGTGTTTCTGATCGGTTTTGTAATAAAACGCAATGGCCCACTATATAGCAGATTGGCATTGCAGACCACTAGGTAAATATATAACACAAATACCAGTTGAATTTTGATGTGCCATTATGTAACATTATATTGGCACCAAACCAAGCAGTTAAGGCGCAGGACAAGGGAAAAAACCTTTTGTCACATGCGACCAATCGGAGTTGAACCCACAGGGTCCAAACACCTTAGGTTTAAAGGCTAACGTATTAACCACTAGGCCGTACCAGCCTATCATATATCTGATATGGTATAGAATGCAAATATAACATTCTTCTATACTGTGCACCAAGGTAAAAAACAACTAAGTTACAAACTGTAAATTACTTGCCTTAGTATAACCATTTTAACGTTTATTACATTTTTCTAACCTGAAAATCCTTCTTTTGAAAATTAGCACTCTACATAATGTTTCAATATTTATTATTGTATAACGTATGTCATGAACTAAAACTTTGCTGTACATCATAAAAACACACAAAAAAGTGAAATTCACAATAAAATGACTGATAAAAACACAAGGTATTGACCTTGACACTTGTGAGCTAAAAAGTAATAAGTTTACTGGTTGGTTTCCATATCACCATCTTCTGTTTGATATAGGTTAGAGTTATTGTCATCCTCTTGTGGACTCTGACTTTCAAGAGACTCGGAAGGCATCTCCAATCTGGCCCTACTTTGGTTTAAAAAATCACTTAGCCGCCTCTTCGTGGCCTGTTTCATTTCCTTTTTATTTGTTTTTTTCTTTAAATTCCCGATTGAATCTTTCAAATAAGTAACAAAGTCTTTACCATCTGGTTGAAAATTTTCCTCCCATATTTTATTTTCGACACCTTCTCTAATACATCTCCCCACGACTGCGTTTGTTGTCCCATCACCCTCATTATTAACTTAGAAATATCGAAGAAATGCTTGTTGGTATCTATTAAGTTTGTCGTTGGAAAAACTTGGTCTCAAATACCACTGCAATTCCTTTCTCAATTTGAGTGGTATATCCTTCCCTTCATCTGGTGTAGGTGTAGATCTGAAAAAAGGATGAGATGCGGTATAAAGTACTGCTCTCTCTCTCTCTCTCTTTGGGTGCACACAGGAATATGTGCTTGTACGTATTGATATGTATGTATGAATGTATAATTAATAAATAAAACAAACATATCAGTCCGTGTCCACATCACAATCCCAAAAACAAAGTAAAAACTTTGCAAACTGGCAAAATATCTTATACACGTGAACCTCCATCAAGGAAGTGAGGCCAGGTGCTCCGGAAGGGTAAGCACCTCATGTCTAGCTAGCTACACCCGTCACGTGCAAGTCAATTTTGAGAATGAAAGGAACAAAGAACTATGATAAGTCAAATATATCCATTATAAGTTGGGATACAGTGACTAAATACTTATCAACAATATTGTGATGACGGCCATAAAACTTTTGAAGGGCCCTGATAGCCTAGGCTTGCAATATCCTTGTGTCAACAATTTAATTGTAAGTAATTTGCTTCGTTGCAGAAAGTCCCCATAGTGGGAACAAGCTCTACCGTATCGTATTAACTGTGAAACATATACAGCATACGCAGAAGCAGGGATGTTAATGCAACGGAAAGTTGACAAAAGAAAAAATTGAAATCATCACGTTTGTCGTACAGCTTCAGATGTAAACTTTCATGGGTGTCATAATTGAGGTATAAGTCCAAATATGAAGCAGAACATGGAGAATCTGTCGTGTCTTGTATGTATGTATATAGGGTTAGGGGTTAGGGTTAGAAATTTCATATTTTGTAACTTAATTTTTTTCTGTTCCTAAATTCAACCATTTAGAGACTTAAGTCGATCTCTATTTTTTGCGAGCTTGTAGAAAATGATAGAAAATGAAAGTAATAATCGAAAAAATCAAGAAAAAACACTTAGAACACACCAAGGGTAAGGTTGGCGGTTACAGACTTTATATTTGTAACTTAACGCAATATCGGCTCCTGTCAGGGGGTTAGGAGATGCTTTTTCGAAATTCCAGGGGTTAAGACAAACCCCCCTGTGGAAGGAACTTTCCATTCCCGCTATCCTGCACTTCAAAATAAGCCTCCATCGAAAATTTGGACTAGTGGGGTACCCCACCAAATGGACATAAATTTCGAAATTCATGTTTCCTATAGGTTTTTGTGTTTGGTACCTAAAATATTTATTTGGTAAAATATATGCACCAAATTTTCCCTGTCAGATGCAGAAATGTTTTGTGGACACGAAAATGAAAACGGATTTGGAATACATGGTCTTGATCAAAAGTTATGGAATTTTTCTGAACTTGGCCAATTTTTTGTCTCAAAACGTTTGTTACAAATATGAAATTATAAGTTGACCCCACCTACGTTTGAGTTTAAATTTCTCTTGAACCTCTTAAAATAAAAGTGAATCACTAAGCATTGAAAAAAGAACCGATTGTCCCCTTTTGTTATGGCTCTGTCTAAGACGTTTTACCCACACCAATTTGTCCAATCAAGCTTTTCTGGTATGAATTCAATTTCATGACCCTTTAGGGCAATTTTCAAATTTTCAATAAGGTTGTCTTGCCATTCCCGCGGTCCTTCTATCGCTGTTATGGGACAACATACTTCCATTGTGCTAATAATTATTTTTGTATTTTGAAAATAAATCGGCCAATTCATTATATATATATATATATCTATATGTATATATATATATATATATATATATATATATATATATATATATATATATATCTATATATATATATATATATATTACAAATTACAATCTGTTTTTATTTTTGAAACAGGATCAAACTTTGTCATTTTTTTTCTTTTCGATGGAATCAAAGTCTGTGTTTTTATTAGCTCACCTGGCAAAGCAAGGGTGAGCTTATGGAATGGTAAAGCAAGCGTGCGTGCGTCCGTAATCTTTAATCTTCTTCTCTGAAACCAATAGGCCAATTCAAATGAAATTTGGTATGAAAGGTCCTTAGTTGCTATAGATTAAAAATTGTATCCGACATGGCCGTCCTAAATGGCTGCCGTTACTATAAATAGCAAAAACCTATGAATGGCCATTATGGGTTTATTTATGTACCGATTTTGTTGAAATTTGAAATAGAGAAAATAGATGTCGGGAGAAAAAACATATATTACGGGTTTTTCAGTACGAATTTTCGTTTTTGCAATAATTACGTAATATGCAAATAAGGTCTATTTTAAGCTTTGAAAATCTTCTTCTCTGTAAGTACATGGCCAATTGAAATGATATTGAGTGTGGAAGGTCCTTGGGTGGTAGAGATTCAAAATTCTATCCGACAAGTCTGTCCGAAATTCAAGATGGCTGCCGTTACTATAAATAGCAAAAGTCGAATAATGGCCATTATGGGTTTACTTATGTACCGATTTTGTTGAAATTTGAAACAGAAAATACATGTCGGCGGATAAAACATATTTAACGGGTTTTTCTGTACGATTTTTCGTTTGTGCAACAATTACGTAATATGCAAATAAGGTTTATTTTTAGTCATAATCTTTGAAAATCTTCTCTGAAAGTACAAGGCCAATTGAAAGGATATTGAGTGTGGAAAATCCTTGGGTGGAATAGATTGAAAAGTTTGTCCGAAATCCAAGATGGCTGCCGTTACTTTAAATAGCAAAAGTCGAAAAATGGCCATTATGGGTTTATTTATGTACCGTTTTTGTTGAAATTTGAAACAGAAAATAGATGTCGGGGGATACATTAAATATAACGGGTTTTTTCCGTACGATTTTTCGTTTGTGAAATAATTACGTAATATGCAAATAAGGTTTATTTTTAGCCATAATCTTTAAAAATCTTCTTCTTTGAAAGTACATGGCCAGTTGAAAGGATATTGAGTGTGGAAGGTCCTTGGTTGGTATAGATTAAAATTTGTTTCCGACATGTCTGTCGGAAATCCAAGATGGCTGCAATTACTAATAAATAGCAAAAATCGAAAAATGGCCATTAACGATTTATTTATGTACCGATTTTGTTGAAATTATAAACATAGAAAAAAGTTGTTGGGGGATAAATTATATATAACGGGTTTTTCTGTACGATTTTTCGTTTGTGCAATAATTACGTAATAAGCAAATAAGGTTTATTTTTAGTCAATCTTTGAAAATCTTCTCTGAAAGTACAAGGCCAATTGAAAGGATATTGAATGTGGAAGGTCGTTGGGTGGTATAGATTCAAAATTGTATCCGATGTGTCTGTCGGAAATTCAAGATGGCTGCTGTTACTATAAATAGCAAAAATCGAAAAATGGCCATTATGGGTTTATTTATGTACCGATTTTGTTGAAATTTGAAACATAGAAAAAAGATGTCCGGGGATAAAATATATATTACGGGTTTCTCCGTATGATTTTTCGTTTGTGCAATTATTACGTAATATGCAAATAAGGTTTATTTTTAGTTTGAAAATTTCTCTGAAAGTACATGGCTAATTTAAAGGATATTGAGTGCGGAAGGTCCTTGGTTGGTATAGATTCAAAATTGTATCCAACATGTCTGTCGGAAATCAAAGATGGCTGCCATTACTATTAATAGCAAAAATCGAAAAATTGATAACATAGAAACAAGATGTTGGGGAATTAAACATACGTTATGAGTTTTTCTGTACAATTTTCATTTTTGCAATAATTATGTAACATGCAAATAAGGTCTATTTCAGCCTAAATCGTCTGAAAATACATGGCCAAGTGAAAGGAAATTTATGATAAATAATGTTTGAAAATAGAAAATAAGGATATTGCTAGTGACTTTGTTTACATTTTACTGATTGAATATATTTAGAAAGAACAAGATTTTGAAAGCGGATGGAAATCCGCATGGTATCCCCTCGCCTATATATACAAACACAAACCTGTCTGTAAAGGCCTCCCAAGGAAAGCAGTAAAAGTGACCTTTATGTACAATTGGCCAATAGGAATATAGAGGGTAAAATAATATAGATATATAGTGATTGGGATGAGAAGTAATTGCCTTACACATGATGAAAAGGCATCTTTAAGGATCCTTAAAGCCTCCTTAAAGCTGCCTTAAATGTCCCTTTAAGGACATTTAAGGGGGCTTTAAGGATCCTTAAATATGCCTTTAAGGAGTCTTTAAGGACTCCTTAAAGATCCTTAATGGAACTGAAATTTTAAGGATCTTTAAGGAAGCTTTAAGGATCTTTAAGGAAAAATTTATATTTTTCCTTTTTTTAAAAAAAAAAAACCAATGAAATATTATTTTATCATTATCTTTTTTAAAATTTTATTTTAAAGAATCTATTGCATTTATTAATTTTTAAATTAATTATTGATAATAAATTAATTTTATTTGATATTATTTTTAATCTCAAGTTTTTAATTTTATTTCTTCAATTTTATTTTAATTTATTTATTTCATTATGAAGTCTAATTGGATTTTATTTCATTAAATACAAATTACAAGAAATTTTATAACTAAAATTTTCATCTGTTATCCGCTCTCACTGGGAATCGAACCCTGGTCCCTCAAGTTAGGAGTCCATCACCTTACCTATGTAGCTATGGAAGAGATGATCCTGATGTTGATAATTATAAAATATGTCTCTAACAATATGCAAATGAGATCACGTGACTGAAAGAAAGCAAGTGGGTATTTTTCATTTATTTATGATAATTTTTTATATTTCTTTTAAAATATCTCTTACAGCAAAAGGATCAAATTAATTTTTTTTTACTTATATTTATAATTTCATATATAATTTGCTGCAGTCATCATTTTTATCTATATTTAGAATTTTAATTGCATTAGATAAAATATGTGTTGATAGGAATGCATTCCAAAATTTACCTGTAATATACTTATATATCTAACATCAATCAGCAAGATGGTGTTTGATGATCAAGTGTATTAATCACTTAATTAATTAATGTTGATGACATCTGTTCTTTCTAACTCCTTTTACTTGAAAATTATTATTATTTATGTGTATTAATTAGAGATGTAATTGATACAGAAGAAGCAGTGTGTTAACTGTACAAACAGCTTTTTAATTAAATAATTGGCCATAATGTCCAAAATAAATAAATAAATAAATAAATAAATAAATAAATAAAATAAAATAAAATAAAATAAAATAGATAGATAGATAAAATAAAATTAAATAAATAAATAAATAAATAAATAACAAAATAAATAAATAAATAAAATAAAATAAAATAAAATAAAATAAAATAAATAAATAAATATGGTCTTTCCTAGTCTATTTTTTAACCCCCAAAAAATTAACAGTAAATTTTTTCCTGGAATCTGCAGTACACATAATATACTATGATACTAGTAATATCATAAAGAAATTCCCGGTGTGTGTGTGTGTGTGTGTGTGTGTGTGTGTGTGAGGAGGGATTACCTATATTCACCGTCAAGTTGCGAATTAAATACAGAAAGACATAATTGTCAGAAATTGAATATATAGAAAAGGAGACCTGTTTTTTTTTTTAAATTCATTTACGGGCAAGTCAAGAATTCAATGTACAAGAGAGAGAGAGAGAGAGAGAGAGAGAGAGAGAGAGAGAGAGAGAGAACTGATTACATTGAGGGAGAAACAGATAAGGGGCATCAGCGGAAAGTAAATATTTTAAAGAACGAGAAATAAGGAACTGAATATGCTGAGAGAGAAAGAGAGAGGGAGGGGATAGCGGATACTGAATATTTTAGAGAGTGAGAGAGAGAGAGAGTATCCAGTTGTGTTTCAGAGACAGGGAGAGAGGGAGAATATCTACTTATGTTTCAGAGAGAGAGGGGGGGTCAGCAGAAACCGAATATGAGAGAGAGAGAGAGAGAGAGAGAGAGAGAGAGAGAGAGATCGGGGACTGAATACATTGAGGGGAAGAGAGATAGAGGAAGATCAGCGGAAACTGAATATTTTAAAGAGAGAGAGAGAGAGAGAGAGAGGTTATCGCCGTTATTCCACTGCACTCCATCTTGACTGCAGAAATTCAAATCCAACTAGGTAAAGTTTGTCAGTTAATGGTTATCTTCTGTTACTGGTTTCTTACTTAAATATGTTCACTTGTAACTTGTTCATGTTTGAAAAGAATAACTTTTTCTCTAATGTTCTTATTTAACTTTACCAACTCTTTTTCGTTAGGAAATCAAAATTATTGGAAATCCGATATCATCATGTGTCAGTAATGAGTTCCATATATGTCAATTCAAAGACACTAAAATGTGCTCGCTCTCTCTCTCTTTCTTCTCTCTCTCTCTCTCTCTCTCATTCTCTCTCTCTCTCTCATGCTTCTCTTTCTCTCTCTCTCTCTCATGCTTTATTTGCATATATGCATAACACTACCCCCCCTAAAAATAATAAAATAAAATAAAATAAAATAAAATAAATGAAATAAAATAAAATAAAATAAAATAAAATAAAATAAAATAAAATAAAATAAAATATAACACATGCTTAGATTATTTTGCCATTACTTTTATTTCTTTAGTTAATGTATGTTTTAATATTTTAATATTAACATTATCTTAAAATCACTTCCGAAAACACACCTTTATTTCCAACACCCAGAGTTCAGGGTCAGGTAAGCATTTTAACATGCTATTTGACTTTATAGCGATCTCCTACCTAGATAAGAAACTGCACATCAAAGTCAAAAGCCGCGCGTGAAATCACCTGGGATCGATAATCAAACAAGTACCGCTGTGTACAATTAACAAATACCGTTAATTACTTATGCTTACTGCCGATCTGATTAAAACACGGGTTGATCACCTGTACTGTAAAAACTGCACATTTTAATTCATTTATGAATTAAGAAAGAAGTATTATTTGGAAACGACATACAGCTCCTCTACAAAAAAATAATGTAGAAACTAGAATTCAAACAGGCGTTATCCAAGTCTCCTATGTTGTATAAAAATATAAAAATTCAAAATATACTAAAAACAAATCATACTTTTTAATTGAATTAATGTTATAGCCATCGTTACATTAATAAATAAAAAAATCGAGTTTTTCATGATGAGACATCTTTAAGGATCCTTAAAGCCTCCTTAAAGATCCTTAAAATTTCAGTTCCATTAAGGATCTTTAAGGAGTCCTTAAAGATCCTTAAATATGTCCTTAAAGAGTCCTTTAAGGTCCCTTAAAGATCCTTAAAGATTGGACGGCTTTAAGGAGGCTTTAAGGCCCCTTTAAGGATCTTTAAGGACATATTTAAGGATCTTTAAGGATCCTTAAAGATCCTTAAAGGAGGGGGTTGGTCTTGTGTTAATAGTAATAAGGGTATTTTTTCTCATCCCAATCACTATATAACTATGTTATAAATAGGCACTTATGTACCGGTGTGCTTTAAGGCAGGTTCGACTGTATATATATATATATATATATATATATATATATATATATATACTCTTTCTACATAGTCAGATGTACAATTATCACACTTTCATGAATAGTGCAATGTATATTGAAGTTGTGCACTATATAATTAACTCTTGATTTTTCCAGGTGAAAGATGAATATCGTTTTATGGGGAGGGGGACATGGGCATAAGACACTCAAAATAACCAATGGTCAATGAAAATTTTAAACTTGCAACAGACTTTCTATCAACCTTTAAGAGCATGTGGTTTTCAACTTGATTCTGGAATTCCTCAACTAAATTCAACACTTTATGAAATTTTCTATGAGGTAAAAACTTGTGCACCATGTAATCATATGACGACATATATTTAGATTACTTAAAGTCGCAGTTTTATAACAGAAAATCTAATCTAGTTTTTGGCTTGCTTTAACTGATTTTGAGCGTAGAACATTTTGGAGTTGTTGAGTCTACACTTTCTACATGGTGAGATGAAGTGTTCAAATTTTCAGGAACTATTCGTGACATATTGAAGTTATAAACCATGAACGTGTGTATTTACTTCTGGTAAAGCAAGATGTTTACAACACTACATCATGATTAAAGAATAATATTATTAAAGAGTTACCTGGATAAAACAAAAACACTAATTGCTTCTAATGCAGCGGTTCAACGAATGAAAAAAAAACAATGTTTCATGGACAAAGTTCCATGAACATAATTTTAAAAACAATTACTGCAAAAATCAGAAAAATAAAAGATGCACATCATTGATATGTACCAAACAACTGGGTACCATTTAATTCTATTTGGGAAATGTTCATAAGAGTAACAGATAACACAAAATATGCACCGTTCACATATTTTCTTTAAAAAATGGCAAAGTTCCACAAGCATTAATTTCAAGAAAACTCCCCAAGGGTATCCATAACTCAGTAGGCAGTACTTTATACTGTCAGAAAATGTACCATTTAGCAAAATTTTCAGCTGCCTTAAATTGTAAAATTTGTTTAAATCTAAGGTTTGTTCCCTCATGCAAAGCATTCCTTAGCTGGATTTGGATTTATATAATTTTGGAACTTTAGATTCATTAATTTGCAACTGTTTGGCTTATGTTTTTTTTATTATCAAACTTTTTGGTCTTAGTGTCACTGATGAGGAATGAATTTCCGAAATGTGCACATCTGGCACATCAAAATTCAACTGGTATTTGTGTTATATATTTACTACTCCTGAGCGGGTGCCGCTGCTGGTGGAGTAAAACTCCCCGAGGGTATCCATAACTCAGTAGGCAGTACTTTATACTGTCAGAAAATGTACCATTTAGCAAAATTTTCAGCTGCCTTAAATTGTAAAATTTGTTTAAATCTAAGGTTTGTTCCCTCATGCAAAGCATTCCTTAGCTGGATTTGGATTTATATAATTTTGGAACTTTAGATTCATTAATTTGCAACTGTTTGGCTTATGTTTTTTTTATTATCAAACTTTTTAGTCTTAGTGTCACTGATGAGGAATGAATTTCCGAAATGTGCACATCTGGCACATCAAAATTCAACTGGTATTTGTGTTATATATGTCACCAAAATAGGAGGTGCACATTACAGACATGTGCCAAACAACTGGGTAAAATTTTATTTAATTTGGGAAATGTTCATAAGAGTTACAGATTACACAAACTATGCATAGTTCACATACTTTCTTTTGAAAAATGGCAAAGTTCCACAAGCATTAATTTCAAGAAAAACTTTCTCAAATGTCACCAGAATAGGTGCACATCACTGATATGTGTCAAACAACTAGGTAAAATTTTATTCAATTTGGAAAATGTTCAAAAGAGTTACAGATTACACAAACCATGCACCGTACATATATTTCCTTTTGACAAATGGCAAAGTTCCACAAGCAATAATTTCAAGAAAAACTTTCTCGAATATCACCAAAATAGGAGGTGCACATTAATGACATGTGCCAAACAACTGGGTAAAATTTTATTCAATTTCGAAAATGTTCATAAGAGTTACAGTTTACATAAACTATGCACCGTACATATATTTCCTTTTGAAAAATGGCAAAGTTCCACAAGCATTAATTTCAAGAAAAACTTTCTCGAATGTCACCAAAATAGGAGGTGCACATTACAGACATGTGTCAAACAACTAGGTGAAATTTTATTCATTTTGGAAAATGTTCATTACACAAACTATGCACTGTGTTTGGTCGGACGGACGGACGGACGTTCCTTTCACTATATCCCCCGCTCTGCCGAGGCGAGGGGATAAAGAGCAAATAACAAATAAGGATGTGCCAGGTGAGCGATACAGACGCTATTGGGCCTCTTGTCAAATTAATCAAGATTTGTTGTTTTTTTGAAAAATGTATCAAAGTTTGATGACAAACAAGAGCACCGCCGAGCGTAGCATTATACGCCCGTGTTATATTGATCGAGTAGTACTATTTACTAGTGTGGCGACACCTTTAGGGGTTTCGCGGGAAAGAATGGAACAATCTAGAGGATTTCTATCAGTAGAGCTCATCCACAGAACTTGCCACTCAAAAGTTTGACACAGACCTAACGGATAAGTGCCAAACCTACCAATAATTTGGTAAAGAATTGGTTACTTTAATATGGGTACGAATTCAAATTGGTACGTTAAATTGTTTTTGGATGATAGCGCCGACTTTAAACAGTTATTGTGGATTTTATGTAAAAGATAGAAAAATATAAAAATACCGTCTTTTCCGTCAGATCTTAAACATTTTTCGGTCAATGGACGACTTTTTCGTACAATGAACTGTTATTGAACAGAAGTGCGTTAAACGTAATTGTTTTTTGGAAAAATTCATTTTTTGCATGTTTGATCCCAAAATTAAGTATGATACCGATTTTTCCCAAAAATTTCACCAAGTTAGATAGCTAGATCGCATTAGACTCCATAACCTCAGAAATTTTTAGCAAAATCTATTGAGGAGTTTTCAAGGTCCCCAAGATGCAAATATATGCTGCTAAAAAGGAGAAAGTTGTCGCCTTTATCATTTCACATCCAGAGGATGTTCCGAATGAATTCGTCACTAATCCTCTAGATTGTTCCATTCTTTACTGAGAAGTATAAGTACAACTAGGATATATGTATGTAAAAATATATTGCTAAATGGATAGTGGTAGACTGCTATATAATTTATATTCATTTCCAGGAAGGAAGGAAGTTTAAAATATAATGTTAAGTCATGGCAGTGTTTTCATGTGTTAAGCATTGCATGCAGGAAGATTTTAGGAAACAAATACATTTTTTGTCTGAAATGTTTTGAGAACCTTTTTTTTTAACCAACCTGAAATAATTTATATCTATAAAGCTTAATTATAATTTGAACTGTTGTCGTGTTCTGTGCAGTATGATAAAAAGGTGTTTTAAGTTAAAAAAGGGGCATAACTCCTCCAAAAATAATCTGAAAAAGTTGTAATTCGAACTTGCACCAGATAATAACATCGTAAATGTGTATACCAAATTTCATTTGAATCCATAATTAGTTGTAGGCTCTGATGATCGGAAACCACATGGTCATACATACAAAAATTTCTAAGTTAAAAAAGGGGCATAACTCCTCCAAAAATAATCCGAAAAAGTTGTAATTCGAACTTGCACAAGGTATTACCATGGTAAAGCTGTATACCAAATTTCATTTGAATCCATAAATGTTTGTGGTCTCTATTGAACGGAATACAAATTGTTAACAGACGCCCGCCCGCCCGCCCGGACGGACAGCACCGTAACATAATACGTCCCGTCATATGACGGGCGTATAAAAATTATAGAAATGATGTTTTTGTGTTTCATTTGGCCGGTAAAGACCCAAAAGATTACTTTGTCTCTGTTTTACATCTATATATATATATATATCCATTTCAACCAATTTACTAATGTTTACGAAATATTGCAAAAACATAAGCAACAGATCATCCTAGAAGCATAAACCAAGACACACAACAGCAGTTTTACTGCGAGTCCAACATAATTCCCGTTGTTAGTTTGTACACAAGACGTGTTTGTTATGGTTGTAGGTCTGTGTGCACAAAGATTTTGACTCAACCATTCAACATTATTACCCAGTTTTCTTCGACATTTATTAAATGATCGGTGGTCTTTGGGATCGTAATACTTGTTTTAAACCGGAGTGTATCAAATATTTTGGTGGTGGTTCGGTTTGATCATTCCCGTTACTTAAAACAAACGTTTGTCTACATCCGTCTATGTATACCAGTTCGATGAGAATTCTTTTTTCATTTCTCTTATAAAGTCGACTAAATTCAAAAGTGTTTCGACTTCGTTATCTCCCATTCCACTCATAATATAGGGCTTTGAGCATGTCCACGGAATATGTGTGAAATCTATGTCGGTCACTTTTATACACGCGACTGGGGTGATTTCAGAGTTCCTTGCGTGTAAACCGCCAAGACGATCTTTCACTAGGAACGCCGCACCACCCGACCCGTGCTTACAACATCTAAATTTATTGAAATCGAGTAACCGATACTCGTATTTCGATTTTTCACAGCTGGTTAGTGATGGCATTAAAAATAAACTTGTGTCTTTGCATACGCATTAGAACCCCCCTTCTTTGTTGTTGCAATTAGTAGATAATGGATCGCAAGTGTCTGTGTTATGGGCGCATTCGTCGATATCTTCACACGTATCGTTGTTTAAACGCGTACCGAAAGGACAATCTTCTCTAGAAACGCATTTGTAACCTCCGAATACATTTCTACATCCATTGTACACGTGGCCGTCCCTTCCGCACATTCGTCTATGTCTACACATTGATTTCCAAGCACTCTGAGGCTGGGTATGCAGAGAGTGGTATCTACATACGTGTTGTTTACTGTTCTGCCCGATCTGCACTTACAACCCACAGAGAGGGTATCCTTTCCCGCACCGGTTCTACAACATACTTTGGTTTCCCGATCACACTGTCGGAACGAATTGTTTCAATAACAGTCGTCCGCGGAACCGACTTTTTTACACTTATGTGTGTTCGCCGTTTGATATTGGTCGTTACCGCTACGAAAGTACTTCATACTTGTCTTCTATACCAGCTCAGTAAATGTTATTTCCATATCATAAAAAAGGACATGATTCATTCCCAACACTAAAATCGCATTAGAGTAACATTTGACCAACAGATCACGAAGACCAATGAATCTGTTTTTGCGGTCTATATTATCTAACATCATAACAGCGGGCAAGTCGATTGAATCAGTGATGGAGTAAGGGTCTATCGGCTGCAGGAGTTTTGGACCCATTATTGTGTAAGGATATTTTTTACAAAGTTAAAACTTGTGTCCGTCCAAGAATCCACAACACCATTCGTCAACCGAAATGATCTTATCAAAATCGATACCGTCTTTCCCGCCAGAACATTGGAAACCGGTGAAGCCCCTACAGGAAAAAGAACTTTAGCAGTTAGGCCGGGTTCAATGATACAAGATATCTCAGGAGGTGTGATTACCACTTTTGGGACACAGTAAATACTACCAGCCACACCTAGGTCTCATTCGTTATGTGAGTTACAAGTGTTGCGTGAGGCAGTCGTATTTGGTTTACACCAATACGACCCCTCCACATTCATACAGGTTTCAGTTGTGGTATAACAAATGTGATTCCCACCACACTCGTCTATGTCATGACATTTACCATCTTTGGTGTATTCGCTGTAACACGCGCACTCGTCTATTGATACCAAACATTGGCACTTCTTACCGGTAGTCCTATAACACAAACTTGTAAACCGGTGTCCGTTAGTTGTAATGCAATGGTTGTCGGGATCGGCTTCGATGTCTCCTAAAAATCCGGGGGCTAAAAGTGGATACTCTAATGGTATTTTAGAGAGAGACCCCGGTAAAATGAATCCGTTAATGTTGACATTAACCAACTTTTTTTCAGCACCTATTACTATGTACCAATCACTAGTCCATTTCGGTGACAAACAACACCGACCTTTGTTCGGGTATAGCCTGGGGTCTATTTCGATAGTTTTAAGATGAAAGTTACTTGCACAGTTTCTATAACTACGTATTCTGGAGACTCGGATTGATTCGATGTGTGAAAATATACTCGAAGCATTCCCGTTGGCATAGGTATAGACTCTTATAATACAATGTTCGTACCACAAAATCCCCTCGCCTACATGTACGCTCCGAAGGTATCAATGCATTCAATTGTGGTTCAAAGGTCACTGCAATGTCCGTGTATATTAAGACGAATAAAAAAGTCTAATAACTCATACCTATCACGAAAATAAACGGTTATTTTGTTGTTTTTTTAAATATCAAGAATACTAATATATATATGTAGTCCGGGGTGAGGGTTATTTAATAATGAGGAATGAATTTCCAAAATGTGCACATCTGGCACATCAAAATTCAACTGGTATTTGTGTTATATATTTACTACTCCTGAGCGGGTGCCGCTGCTGGTGGAGTAAAACTCCCCGAGGGTATCCATAACTCAGTAGGCAGTACTTTGTGCTGTCAGAAAATGTACCATTTAACCAAATTTTTAGCTGCCTAAAATTGTGAAATTTGTTTAAAACTAAGGTTTGTTCCCTCATGCAAAGCATTCCTTAGCTAGATTTGGATTTGTATAATTTTGGAACTTTATATTCATTAATTTCCAACTGTTTGGCTTTTTTTTTATTATCAATCTTTTTGGTTTTAGTGTCACTGATGAGGAATGAATTTCCGAAATGTGCACATCTGGCACATCAAAATTCAAATGGTATTTGTGTTATATACATCACCCATGATAAAGTCATCCTACAAGCCCATTGGTTTGATTGGTTGTTTTGATATATAACGAATGACAGGGTCAGGTCCATTTCACGTGTATAGGAGGGGTGCCGTCATCTGATTGGACGGACCGGCCCATTTATTACCTTATCGCCATTACAACCATTGGCTGCCCAACCGCGCGTGCGCAATACCTAGGCGTACAGAGCGTAACATCATAGCTCAGGCAAAGAAATATATAACATAAAATTAAATAAATAACAAACAACAAACAATGGAATTTAAAAGAAAATTAGAAGAAGATGTGGATTATGGATCTAGAAAGAGAATTAAGACAGATGACCAATGGAGAAAAAAACGTCGTTATTTGATAAGACAACCCAAACCGCAAGGTAAACGATGAACTTTTTTTTCGTATAAATAAGGATTTTTTTATATCGCGAGTTTTTGTTTTGTTTTTATTTTTTATCAATATAGCGAGTTTTTGTTTATTTCATCTAATCCGTTTAATTTCTTTTTTTTTTCTCTATTCATGTATTTTACAGATACAAGAAACATTGAGAACCAAAAACCGAGGATGGACGAAAGCGACTGTTGATTAATCAATAGAAACCAAAAAAGGAAAATTGCGCGGGGATGTGCCAGATGTTATATAAGAAGATTCAATCGATAATCATCGGGAAATGACAACACCGACGAGGAGACAAATACACCTTAAACAAATGATAAACGGGATCATAGAACATTGGATTGAGCCCATGAAACCGTCAGAAGTGAAAGCGGTATTTGGGAGTCAAGCATTTAGGCTGAACTTGTTTGTTCGTACATCTCGTTTGCAGAACACCAAGTATTAAATGTAACCTACACAAATTCGTTTCTCGTTGGAATTTTTAACGAGGCGTTGTTCCAATTCAGCCGGCCTCTGTACTAAATGTGTTGCATGCCCTACAAGGCAAAAGCGAAATTTGAACATTCCATGGGATACACGAGAGCTCTAATGCAAAGAAAACAGGCAGATGAATTCAAACTTATGATGTTATTGTGGAGAATAGCAAATTTGAGCTTTTACATAATTGATTACGAATGAGTAAAAAAAACACAAACAAAAAAAAACCTTGTTGGTTATTTTTTAATTTTTATTTGTTTTAATTCAAATGATACATCGCACGATGTCATCTAGGTGATGCTGGTATGTTTTAAATTAATTGCGTAAAAACGTGTCAACAAACTGATATATATATATATATATATATATATATATATATATAATTATTATTGTCTCCCACCGTGTTTTGGTATTTAAAACATTACATATATATAACCTTTAGGGTTATGTTGATGAGTGGCATGTTTGTTTAATTGCAAAATGTAACACACCTGTGTTAACGTACTTCCTTTCCGAGATTAAAATTAAAATTAAAATAAATTACCAGCATCACCTCAAAAAGTTTATTATCATCATTGTAAAAACAAAAAAGAAAATCAATCTTCATACATACTGACCAATTTAAACTAGGGAAAAAAGATACATGTATATTTATATAATCATAGTTTATTAGTTACGTATAACTTTGAGTTGATGCTGGTTTTAAATTAAATTGGTTACCTACACACAGATTTTAAATACAAAAGTTTAAAAAAAAACCAACAAAATAAGTAATCATTTAAATAATTGTTTTTTTTTTGCATTATTATAACTGTTTTTTTCCCCCGTCCCATACTCCAAAGAATAACTTTTGTGAAGAAACAAAAACAAGAACGACAGAAGAATATAATACAGTACTCTACCAGCAGCAGACAAGGTTTTTTTCTTTCTTGTTTGTTTTGATAATAACAGGTGACGTCTATTCATGGGTAGGGGCGCCGACCGACGGACCGGTCAATCTACTACCTTCAAGGGGGGCTGCCTACAAGGCGGCTTAGGCTTTTTTTTTACGGAGGAGCATATCATTAAACTCGCGCAACCCATCAACAGTCGATTTAAAATAATACAGATATTGTAATTAACGACAGATTTTTAAAAAAAAAACAAAAAAACAAACAAATAAAATACTATGGAATTTAAAAGAAAATTAGAAGACGAAGTTGATGATGGCTATAGTAAGAAAATTAAGATAGAAGAAGATGACCCTTAGAGAAAAAGAAAAATGTCGTTATACGACATAACATCCCGCTAGGTAAACAATGAAACTTCATATATTTATAAATTAAAGATTTTTTTTATTTTAATATCGCGAGTTTTTTTGTTTTTTTTTAATTTATATATCGTGAGTTTTGGTTTATTTTCCCACCGTTCCCTTTAAATTCAGACAAAATACCGATCCTTTCTGCTACGGTTAATTTTTTGTCGGAATAAAT
Source organism: Tegillarca granosa (assembly GCA_029721355.1). Taxonomy (NCBI): domain Eukaryota; kingdom Metazoa; phylum Mollusca; class Bivalvia; order Arcoida; family Arcidae; genus Tegillarca; species Tegillarca granosa. The sequence goes on along the minus strand of JARBDR010000777.1, from coordinate 26,580 downwards.
ATCGATCCTCACTCTACGAAAGTCTGGTATAATTCTATGAAACATATACCTCACTCCCGGTAACTGATGAAATAAGAATAAAATGAATAAAAATTCTTCGGTGTTGTAGTAGTGAGTATGCAACATGCTACTTTACACTATATACCATACTTACCTTATGAACGACCAAACGAGACACGCGCCATACCCTACCAACAACAACAGATACCTGGTGTATTGCACGAGACGAAACTAAATGAAATTCAACTCAACAGCGGTGTAAGGTCGCTGGCGATGAAGCTTAGGACCAATCCAACATCCCTCCACGTCGTACCCGCAATACCTAGCAGCAAATACCCCGACCGCGTCTTCAACCTTTCGGACCGAATTCATTCATTTTTTAAAGATCGAATTCTGTGTTCTTTTTTTGTTTGTTTTTTTTTTTTTAAAAAACGAAGTCTGTTCAAAAATAATAAACCGCTAGCATTAGCAAAATACAACATAAAGACAGCTATATAGTAGTAGTATAAGGTGTCCTTGTATACATAATTGTGTTACTCGTCGCGGGCTTAAAGTATGTATCATCCTTTTCCAAAACCGTACAACACGCAAAAATTTATCTGTAGGTCATTGTAATAGACTTGCATCTAATGTTACCGCCGTAGCCATGTATTAGGAACATGTCCTGGAATACATACTTCCGTTACTTGCCGAGGGGTTAAGAAAAGATTATGTATTCTATTTTTTTTAAACACCGTACGACATGCAAATGATCACGTGGCCTGTAGGTCACTATAATAGATGAGCATCTAATGTAACGGCCGTAGCCATATAGTAGTAGAATACGGCGTGGTGTGAATGAATATGCATACACACATCGTGTTGTGTCTCCGAGAACGTTATCCAAGGCAAACGCGGCTCGTCTCTATGTGCAGAATCTGGGATTTTTTTACGATTACCTCCCGTTTTCATATGCTTTCGGACCTCGGTTTTTCTCCTAAAACATTCATTTTTTAACCCACAATGTATTTTTAACTTCAAACACAGAAAGTTTGGTGGGCTCAAGTTTCATGCTAAAAATGAGTACAGAGGTATGAGTACAGAGGTTTGAAAACAGAGGTTCGAAAGCATATGAACACAGGGGAGATAATCGCAAAGAAAGGTTTGACACAGACAGACAGGTTGCTGTCCCCACAAGTATACGTGGCAACTGTAGTAGTATATCGGGAATATTAATCTATCGCTTAATTTTTTTTTGAATAGGACGCCGACATGGAACGTAAAAGTGTATGCCAAAAGTTCATCCAGTTCGAAATCGACTCAGAGAGAGGTGTTCAATGGGGAGACACTGCGAGACTTTGCGGTCGGTATAAAGGCCAAAAACCTGATCGCAACCCCACGGTCACCAACAACAGATACCTGGTCTATTGTACGAGAATGAACGACATGTACTTTAATCTCACAAACGGCTCCAAGACGCTCGCCAAGAAGCTGCGAGTCAAACCGGAATCCATCCACATGGTACCCGCGATACGCAACAGCAAGTATCCGGACCGCGTGTTTAACCTGCTCGAATCGCCCGTGCCCATGGAGGATCAGATTCACATGGCCCTCGGGCAATATGCCAACTACAAGATGATAGAGGTACACATGAACATGGCCATGATCCAGAACAAGAATCGCCGGATGGTCAAGAAGGTGACGGAAGAGAGAGCCATGAAGGGGGTCGCCGATGGCACTCTGTCTATTGGTCAGCTCAAGTCTGCGCAGGCCTACGAGGCGGAGCTGAAGAAGCTGAAGAATGCGCAGACCGCCGAGAACAACAAGTCCAAAGACCTGCCCGCTGGTGATCAATGGTGGTTTGTCTGCCACAAGACGGGAAAAGCACACGTCATTGAGTCCTACGGGGGAATAGGGACAACCGACGGCAATACTGCCGACAGATCACCCTTTGACAAGATTCGGAAAGACCGTTATTACAGGCGAAGCACATCTCTATGTAGCTCAACATAAAACATCAAAATCAGGACCAGTAAACCTAGTTATAAAAAAAGAATTTTGAAAGTTTTACTTATTTTTATAAAGAAAGTTCGACCGCAATTCCCCGTTATCGAAAACAGCGAATTACAAAATGAAACCTGTGTGTTTATAACATTCCCAGGCATGACCGAAAAACTAAAGCCAATGTGCCAATCAGTAATTAACAAAGCGTTACAAAGCATATGGCGGGCATTGAAACAAGAAAGTACAATATCCGCTAATAAACTAAGAAAAACCATCGTCACTCACGTCAGAAAGGCTGCGCCTGAACAAACGGACGCTTTGGGCGTTACAAATGACCCAACGGACAACGACGGCAGATAAATATTACCACCTTATACATAAAAGACAAATGTTTTTACAAAGGTTGAACTCATCACAAAAGTCATGACAAATGTAAGCAAGGAATCCAACAAAAAATCTTCAACAAAACTTCATCACAAACCAGATTTATAATCTATAACGTCTGAAACAATAACGTCGCAGGCAGCAACAACACAAGGAACAACAGCCGATTTGCCAATCCAAATTTTCCCAATCTGAAAGGTAGAAGGTAGTTTTTAAAAACCATAGCAAAATCACTGATAGGTTCATCAAAAACTAAAATTGTTAATTATCTTGAAAACTATTAACAATATTGTATGTATTTTCACAAACGCCATATACTAAGGTGAGCGTTAAGGCCCATGGGCCTCTTGTTAATTTTTTTTTAAATTTTGAATTAAGCATATTCAATGATCAAACATCGATATACATATGGGTATTTCAATAAAATTGACAATTGTTGGGGTTTTTAATAAAAAGGACAAGTTTTGAAAAAAAAATTGAAAGTGCATCTCAATCTCAATGAATTACATTTCAAATGTTGTTTTATTAGTATCTAGATAATATACAAATTACAATGTCTGTTAACCATTGGATAAATTTCAGATTTTAAATGAAAAAATACAAATATATAACAAATACCAGTTAAATTTTGATGTGCCAGATGTGCACATTTCGGAAATTCATTCCTCATCAGTGACACTAAGACCGAAAAGTTTGATAGATAAAAAACATAGGCCAAACAGTTGAAAATAATAAATCTAAAGTTCCAAAATTATATAAAACCAAATCCAGCTAAGGAATGCTTTGCATGAGGGAACAAACCTTAGTTTTAAGTAAATTTGAAATTTAAGAGGGCTGAAAATTTTGCTAAATGGTACATTTTCTGACAGCACAAAGTACTGCCTACTGAGTTATGGATACCCTCGGGGAGTTTTACTCCACCAGCAGAGGTACCCGCTCAGGGGTAGTAAATATATAACAAATACCAGTTAAATTTTGATGTGCCAGATGTGCACATTTCGGAAATTCATTCCTCATCAGTGACAAGAGAAAATGCATTTTGTTCTAAACCAATATTATTTTGGAATTCAAATAAAGCAATATTAGTTTCTGTGTTATTTACCTTGTTTAAGAGTTTTCTTTTAGCTGACCTGAGCACAAAGTGCTCAATTGAGCTATTGTGATGGGTCATTGTTCATGCGTCAGCTTTTGATTGTTATTTTCAACTTCAGACGACTCGCTTGTTTTCACATTAGAAGATTTTTTCCTCATCCATTTCCCTCTTAACTGTTACTTCACTGGTTTTTGACTCCATTTTCTGAAACAGGAACAGAGTTATCATTATCTAACACCGAACAAAGGTATAATACAGATTCCTTTAATTCACATAATTTGGAATATGTTTCTATATCTAGTGTAATATTTCCACAATGTAATCCATCTAGTATGAAAGTTGAATATTTACGAGCACCGTTATTTTGATAATAACCTATCTGATTGATATCTATTGCAGCGCAAAGGCATAATTCTGTAAGATAAATTATTAAGAATGATTTAATATATCATATCAACTTCGGTATTGTTAGTATTATAAATATCAAAGTCATTAATACCGTACACCTTCAAATAAATACAAGTCGGTGAGTGTTTTAAATGTTCTTCCACTGGATTATCGTTCCTTAACCAGTTATGTAGTTTCAATTTACAACTAAAACATTCAATTACAGTGCTCCCTCGATATACCCCCCCCCTTATAACGCCAGCCTCGTACACCGCCATGTTGCTTCTTAGAACGGATTTCCCTCCTATATTTTGCACCCGTTATAATGCCAAATTCGCATATCGCCATCCGCCACACTTGTAGTAGAAAGGACCGTTATTTATGAATGTAACGCTTGACTGACTATATATACATGTATACTATTTATCACGGTTACAGTAATACTGTCGGTACTTTTCTTACTATGTTTACAGTGTCACGCTACGCTTGGTAGAACACTGATTAGTTGTACACACCTGTAATGCTGCATAATTAGGAAAAACATGTGTTATTAGTTGTAAATAAAACTCACTCGATGATTTCTTATTCTTTGCGTTTTTCTCTCATCCTTAAAATGGATACGCCAAAGAGAAAACGTTTGATCCTTGATACCAATGAAAAGTTGAAAATTATCGAATTTTCCACAGAAAATCCAAAGATATCACAACAAGAAATAACAAATCATTTTTGTGCACTATGGGACATTCCTGTAAAACGTCGTACAGTCGGAGATATTATTGCGAATAAGACTTCAATTACAAGTGACGATATTGAGGGTACATCCCCTAGAAAACGTCATCGTTCAGCACATCACACTGATTTGGAGAGTGCTTTATTTATGTGGTTCACCAATGCCAGGAATAATAACATTCCCGTTACTGATGAAATTTTAAAAACCAAAGCAAACCGTTTTTGTGACGATCTTGTAGTTAATGATTTTCAGTACAGGCTGGTTGTGCAGGTTTAAATCCCGTCACGGGATTTCTTCTCATATCATTTCTGGTGAGAGTGCTGGTGTTGATCAAACTTTAATAACAGATGTTAAAGGAAAGGCCAGAGAAATAATGGGAGAGTATGCATTAAATGATGTTTTTAACATCGACGAATCTAGTCAATTCTACTAAAGGCGTTTAACTGTTAGGTAGTTTGTTGACATGGACAAAAATCTTGCTGGTTCTTAAGTTATGATGACATTCTAAAAACATTAAAGTCGTCTTCTCCCAGCAAAAGTACTGACGATGAACGTGACGAGGAAGATGTAGAAAGTTCTCCACCGCCGACACACCGTCAAATGAAAACTTTTATGATTAAAGCATTTAAATTTTTTGAGAGCAGTGATTTGACGGAGGAAGATGACATTAATGCTCTCACTCGATTAAATAAGTGAGTCAATATTATTGGACATTCACTTCACAAACAAAAGACAATTCACGATTTCTTTGCTCCAAAAACGTAAGCTAAACCATACACATGAAAAACTTTGTCTCTGAACGGGTTTCTTACAACCTTTGTGTAAAGATAAAATGCCGTTGTTCATATGTGATAAACTGATTGATTAAATTTAATAAAATGATCTTGACATGTATAACCTGTATTGTAGTAAGTTATAAAAACTGTGACTGTGTCGTCTTCTTTTTCCGGTTTTCGATTTGTATATTATAGTGTATTAAGTCATTTCCGGCAAATAAAAAACCACATGTCATGAAGTTGCCAGTATCAGCAACCGCTTATTTTCTATACATATTTCATTAAAAAGGTAATATTTTAATAATACATGTTTTTGTTTTAATTATTGCTTATGAAAATCGGCAATGAAAGGATTAAGGAGTAGCGACACGAGCACAGTTTTTTGGGTTTTTTTTTATCTAATTTATCGTTATGGGGTCTGAATGCACATGTGAAGATAGTTAAAGTTGATTTGGAATTTGTGAAGGTCGGGATGTTTTGCCTGAATTCGATATAACGCCAGCCCCGTTATACCGCCAAAATCCGTCTGAACCTAAGGTGGCCTTATATCGAGGGAGCACTGTATATCACTGTGGCCAGTAAAAACAAATACTGCATGAGCCATTTTCATTTTACACGGTTTATGTTGTGGCCAAGTATTAAATGTATTCATCCGCTCTTCAAAAAATGTAAAGTTAGCACTAATCATAGACGTACCTTCAGAATGTTGATCCAAAGTAAAGTCCAAATTTTATTTAAGTCATACAAACTTATCTGAACGATAACAAACAACTGAAATGATACTGTGAGTGAAATCGAACGCGTTTTATAGATCTGAAATATTTTAATGCGCATGTCTCTAACTAACCAATAACTATTTCGATTCAAGTACGTGCATGAATTAGCAACATGCACGTGCTTGAATGACGAACACCAATCACATCGTGAATTCTATCAAATTCCGAATCATGCGCACATCATTTTTTATCTTACGTGATGCTGAACAGAGGTCTTTTCCCCCAAACTAAATAACCGTTTTACAAAGTAATGATTAATTAAAAATTAAATGTTTTGATTTACACTGCATAAAAACATTCTTAGTATAAATGCAATATATTTACCGTTGTTTACTCCATTTAATGTATAGAAAATAATTAATATAAATTACTAATAACATATTTTTTATTAAACCCGTATTTTACTGTATCAATTATCAGTATGTGTACGACAAGCGTTGAGCTTTAAGTATGAGTACGGTAACATGTTTACTACGACTTAACGATAATACATGCATGACCCGTAGAAAGAATGTTCATTGATAGTGTAACTCTATGGCGATCTACCTGCCCTGTTAGGATGTGTGTAGGTCATAAACTTCATTCAAAAAGTAAAGTTTATCGGCCGATAACACTCGCATCGTTTATTTCTATCAAACAAGTATATCGCCAGTTAAAGTATATTTATAATAAAAGATGTATCAATTCTTGAAATTACAATGTACATAGGTACATGCAATTATACAGACACACACACACACACGTGCGCGCGCGTCTATACGTAAATTTTCTCGTACGGAATCATACATGCACACAAAGTTTTAAAATTATTACATTACATCAAAGTGTATATTATGGTTAAATATTTGAAAAACAAAATAGATTTATCGGCAAAAATCATGATAGTGTTCTCGGCAGGATCAAAAGAGAATCGTAAGTGGTCATTTAACTCTTCTCATTGGACATGAGGTTAGAGTATTCGGTCAACTCATGCCCGTTTCCATATTTGGCTATCACACAAGAGTTTTCAGTCAACTCGTGACGATACCGATATTTGGTTAAGGATTGTTGATAGATTAATCTAGAGATTCTGTTGGTCATTTGAGGTAGAATATCCCTTTGATGTTTTATAGAATGGACCTACCCAGTAACTTGTCCGGTTTTTTTTAGCTTCAGATCATTGTCCGCAAATTGAAATATGAAGTCTGTTTTTGCTTTTGTTTTAACGTTTTATGTTGTCGGTTATAGATGTTTTTTCAATGTTTGCGTTAAAAGGACTTATGATGAAGCAATATGTAATAAGAAACCCTACAACGGTGTACTGGAAGACCCTCTTCAGGTAGACAGAAAAATAACCAAAATCATTATTAACACTGTCATCAGGATTAATATCAGCCCCAGTAAAATACCAAAGTTAAGAAAAGTTGATGGGTCTACATATTGCGCAGAGTGGAGACGCTGGAACTCGGTACCGTTACTTGTAAATGGCAGACCTTGTAATATTTACAGGGATAGGGACAATCTTTACGGAATTGACAGAGACGGTCGAATTAATAGGAAAATTAACCCAAATTCATACAGGGGTAACCCGGGGAATAATAATGACTTCTACGATGAATTCGTCGCATCATCCGTTACTGAAGGAATTTTTATTATGGGCCACATGTGTGGTGGCTATAGTTAATCTAGGAATTTTGTTGCGAAAGCTAAGGAGACTTATAGTTACACGATTAGATGTCATGGGTGTAGAGATGGATAGAGCGTTGGACGTGTTAAATGAGACAAGGGTGTTAACTTCAGAGTCTGAGGAAAACTGATGTTTTACTTTTTTCTGTGGAAAAAAAGTCAAGTGGAATGTTAAGGACTATCTTTTTATTATATATATATATATATATATACATATATATATATATATATTAATTTTTTAAAGTTTTATTTTACTCGAGAAGAGTTTGTTACTTTAGTGTGATTAAAACTTGGGTAAAGTTTTTGTGATTTCTGAGAGAGAGAGAGAGAGAGAGAGAGAGAGATTTATAATTATTTTATATAATGAATTTTATGTTTTTAATTTGTTATTTTTAATCATAAGAGTATTATGTTTTTAACGTTTTTATTTTTTTATCGGGAAAGAGTTTGTTTTTTATTATCTTTATTTTAGTTTTCATGCATAAAGGTATTATGTTTCTTGAATTTATAACTTTTGATTATTTTTGAGATACAGACAATTATTTTATAAATGAATTGTATTTTTATTTAATAATTTATACATAAAGGTATTATATTTTTCTAAAAGTTATCTTGTGTTCATTTAAATTCCAAATCATCTGAATACCAGGAGACGGGTTTTAATTTGCATTATTATATTTGGTCAGAATGTCATGATATAAAGTCAATAGAGACAGCCCGCTTCACAAGGTATTCAATGCTAAATAAGAAAACTTCTGATAGATTTAACTTTCATCTAATCAGGGATTCGAACCTCATTTCATACTGTTGCGTACCAGACATTAACTCGGGTATCGGGACATGTGCATGCCAGGAGCGTGCCCCTTTGTCCCACAATCGATAGACAATAGCAGGACTCAAGTTGTCCTTAACTTCTGATGAATTGTTTGATTTATTAAATCAATACCCACAACGGGGAATCTAATAGTGTTGTTTTAAACCAGCCGGACCTACAAAACAACGGACAAGTAACTAACTTTGATTTATACCAGTCGGACAAACAATACAGCGGTGAACAAAACAATCATGAATTCTTTGATTTATAAGATCAATACCCACAAAGCAACGGAGAATCTAATGTTGTTTTTAACCACCCGGACTTACAAAGCAACAGACAAGTAAATAACTGATTTATACCAGCCGGACCTACAAAGCAACAGACAAGTAAATAACTGATTTATACCAGCCGGACTTACAAAGCAACGGACAAGTAAATAACTTTGATTTATAACAGCCGGACTTACAAAGCAACGGGCAAGTAAATAACTTTGATTTATACCAGCCGGACTTACAAAGCAACGGACAAGTAAATAACTTTGATTTATACCAGCCGGACTTACAAAGCAACGGACAAGTAAATAACTTTGATTTATACCAGCCGGTCTTTCAAAGCAACAGACAAGTAAATAACTTTGATTTATACCAACCGGACTTACAAAGCAACGGACAAGTAAATAACTTTGATTTATACCAGCCGGACTTACAAAGCAACAGACAAGTAAATAACTTTGATTTATACCAGCCGGACTTACAAAGCAACAGACAAGTAAATAACTTTGATTTATACCAGCCGGACCAACAATACAACGATGAACAAAACAATCATGAATTGTTCGATTTATTAGATCAATACCCACAAAGCATCTAATGTTGTTTTTAACCACCTGGACTTACAAAGCAACAGACAAGTAAACAACTGATTTATACCAGCCAGACTTACAAAGCAACAGACAAGTAAATAACTGATTTATACCAGCCGGACTTACAAAGCAACGGACAAGTAAATAACTTCGATTTATACCAGCCGGTCTTACAAAGCAACAGACAAGTAAATAACTTTGATTTATACCAGCCGGACCTACAAAGCAACGGACAAGTAAATAACTTTGATTTATACCAGCCGGTCTTACAAAGCAAGAGACAAGTAAATAACTTTGATTTATACCAGCCGGACTTACAAAGCAACAGACAAGTAAATAACTTTGATTTATACCAGCCGGACCAACAATACAACGATGAACAAAACAATCATGAATTGTTCGATTTATTAGATCAATACCCACAAAGCAACGGAGAATCTAATAGTGTTGTTTTTAACCAGCCGGAACAACAAAACAACAACCAACATTCAAATAGCGTTGTTCTAAACCAGCCGTATCAACAAAACAACGCACCAACAAAACAAACGACATGTAGGTAATTTTGATTTACTCCAGCCGCACCAACAAAGTAACGGGCATTTTGATTTATACCAACAAGCGTGTTCTACAGGAACCACTGGATTGTATGATATTTTATACGACATTGAACCCGAAACTTTGGTTATTGATGATGATGATACTTCATAAAAACCCACGAAACCAGTTTAAAAAAAAACTATCGGACAAATAGACTAACTATTTCTTCAACCTTTTATAAAAATTACTCACCAGTGATTTCGAATAACATATTAAGAAAATTTAACAAGTCACTACGAAAACACCCGATGAAGAAAAAAGACTTTGTTGTTTTAGAGGGTGGTATTTTATATCACCCTGTGAAGAAAGAATATTACAGTATCATAGAAAATTGGAAAGCCCGCAGTTCGCCAGAACAGGATTCAGACACATTAAATGAACGAGTGAATTATTGTTTTGAGCCGCATCAGCAATTTTGCAGCTATTCGCGGCTAGAAAAATGTAAAAGATTTTTCAACTTTTCCAATAGTTTTACATAAATGTTTATTGTGTGTATACCTTGTCTGAAGACAAAAAATATATATAAATATGACCTTCTATGAAAGTTAACAATAACAGCAGTCATGTAATAATCTGCAGTGATAAATGATCCCTGCTCAAACAACTGAACAGATCTCAATGAAACTTCAATGACCAAGATCAAATGCAAGGTCATGGCATATTTTTTACCTCATACTTTTGCGAATTTTTAAACATTTTTTGGGAAAAATTACTTTTCGATGTATTGAGACACATCATTAAACCGAGTCAAGGGTTTAAGTAAAAGAACTAAGATGTTGGTCTTCCTGTATTAAGGTGGTTATTTTTGATACAAGTCATTACTTCTAAATAACTGAATAAGATTTTTTGTTGAGAGATATTTTGCTACACAGTTCCAATAAATATGTATTTTGTTTAATGCAACTTTCAATATATCATGTATCAAAACACTTTTACCGATCATTTAACATCAGGTTGGCCTATTTGATTCCTTATTTCGAAATAAAACTGAGAAATGGAGTAATAGTGTTTTACACAATCACAGTTAACAGTCTATTCAAAATGGGGCCTGATCTAAAACTGATTACAACATCATATATTTTGTGACAAATATAACGTACATAGTAACACAAAGCTAAAGGTATACCAAAATCCAATCAAAGGGCTGTACATTTTTTTGAGAAATCAAATTTCTCCAGGGACTTTCTGTTGAAAAGTTAGATAATCAAAATTTTATCTCAACTTTCCGAGCTACCAGGCTAACCACTTTCCAGTACTTTCAATACCAGCCGGTCTTACAAAGCAACAGACAAGTAAATAACTTTGATTTATACCAGCCGGACCAACAATACAACGATGAACAAAACAATCATGAATTGTTCGATTTATTAGATCAATACCCACAAAGCAACGGAGAATCTAATAGTGTTGTTTTTAACCAGCCGGAACAACAAAACAACAACCAACATTCAAATAGCGTTGTTCTAAACCAGCCGTATCAACAAAACAACGCACCAACAAAACAAACGACATGTAGGTAATTTTGATTTACTCCAGCCGCACCAACAAAGTAACGGGCATTTTGATTTATACCAACAAGCGCGTTCTACAGGAACCACTGGATTGTATGATATTTTATACGACATTGAACCCGAAACTTTGGTTATTGATGATGATGATACTTCATAAAAACCCATGAAACCAGTTTAAAAAAAAACTATCGGACAAATAGACTTACTATTTCTTCAACCTTTTATAAAAATTACTCACCAGTGATTTCGAATAACATATTAAGAAAATTTAACAAGTCACTACGAAAACACCCGATGAAGAAAAAAGACTTTGTTGTTTTAGAGGGTGGTATTTTATATCACCCTGTGAAGAAAGAATATTACAGTATCATAGAAAATTGGAAAGCCCGCAGTTCGCCAGAACAGGATTCAGACACATTAAATGAACGAGTGAATTATTGTTTTGAGCCGCATCAGCAATTTTGCAGCTATTCGCGGCTAGAAAAATGTAAAAGATTTTTCAACTTTTCCAATAGTTTTACATAAATGTTTATTGTGTGTATACCTTGTCTGAAGACAAAAAATATATATAAATATGACCTTCTATGAAAGTTAACAATAACAGCAGTCATGTAATAATCTGCAGTGATAAATGATCCCTGCTCAAACAACTGAACAGATCTCAATGAAACTTCAATGACCAAGATCAAATGCAAGGTCATGGCATATTTTTTACCTCATACTTTTGCGAATTTTTAAAACATTTTTTGGGAAAAATTACTTTTCGATGTATTGAGACACATCATTAAACCGAGTCAAGGGTTTAAGTAAAAGAACTAAGATGTTGGTCTTCCTGTATTAAGGTGGTTATTTTTGATACAAGTCATTACTTCTAAATAACTGAATAAGATTTTTTGTTGAGAGATATTTTGCTACACAGTTCCAATAAATATGTATTTTGTTTAATGCAACTTTCAATATATCATGTATCAAAACACTTTTACCGATCATTTAACATCAGGTTGGCCTATTTGATTCCTTATTTCGAAATAAAACTGAGAAATGGAGTAATAGTGTTTTACACAATCACAGTTAACAGTCTATTCAAAATGGGGCCTGATCTAAAACTGATTACAACATCATATATTTTGTGACAAATATAACGTACATAGTTACACAAAGCTAAAGGTATACCAAAATCCAATCAAAGGGCTGTACATTTTTTTGAGAAATCAAATTTCTCCAGGGACTTTCTGTTGAAAAGTTAGATAATCAAAATTTTATCTCAACTTTCCGAGCTTCCAGGCTAACCACTTTCCACTACTTTCAAAACCAGCCGGTCTTACAAAGCAACAGACAAGTAAATAACTTTGATTTATATCAGCCGGACCAACAATACAACGATGAACAAAACAATCATGAATTGTTCGATTTATTAGATCAATACCCACAAAGCAACGGAGAATCTAATAGTGTTGTTTTTAACCAGCCGGAACAACAAAACAACAACCAACATTCAAATAGCGTTGTTCTAAACCAGCCGTATCAACAAAACAACGCACCAACAAAACAAACGACATGTAGGTAATTTTGATTTACTCCAGCCGCACCAACAAAGTAACGGGCATTTTGATTTATACCAACAAGCGTGTTCTACAGGAACCACTGGATTGTATGATATTTTATACGACATTGAACCCGAAACTTTGGTTATTGATGATGATGATACTTCATAAAAACCCACGAAACCAGTTTAAAAAAAAAACTATCGGACAAATAGACTAACTATTTCTTCAACCTTTTATAAAAATTACTCACCAGTGATTTCGAATAACATATTAAGAAAATTTAACAAGTCACTACGAAAACACCCGATGAAGAAAAAAGACTTTGTTGTTTTAGAGGGTGGTATTTTATATCACCCTGTGAAGAAAGAATATTACAGTATCATAGAAAATTGGAAAGCCCGCAGTTCGCCAGAACAGGATTCAGACACATTAAATGAACGAGTGAATTATTGTTTTGAGCCGCATCAGCAATTTTGCAGCTATTCGCGGCTAGAAAAATGTAAAAGATTTTTCAACTTTTCCAATAGTTTTACATAAATGTTTATTGTGTGTATACCTTGTCTGAAGACAAAAAATATATATAAATATGACCTTCTATGAAAGTTAACAATAACAGCAGTCATGTAATAATCTGCAGTGATAAATGATCCCTGCTCAAACAACTGAACAGATCTCAATGAAACTTCAATGACCAAGATCAAATGCAAGGTCATGGCATATTTTTTACCTCATACTTTTGCGAATTTTTAAAACATTTTTTGGGAAAAATTACTTTTCGATGTATTGAGACACATCATTAAACCGAGTCAAGGGTTTAAGTAAAAGAACTAAGATGTTGGTCTTCCTGTATTAAGGTGGTTATTTTTGATACAAGTCATTACTTCTAAATAACTGAATAAGATTTTTTGTTGAGAGATATTTTGCTACACAGTTCCAATAAATATGTATTTTGTTTAATGCAACTTTCAATATATCATGTATCAAAACACTTTTACCGATCATTTAACATCAGGTTGGCCTATTTGATTCCTTATTTCGAAATAAAACTGAGAAATGGAGTAATAGTGTTTTACACAATCACAGTTAACAGTCTATTCAAAATGGGGCCTGATCTAAAACTGATTACAACATCATATATTTTGTGACAAATATAACGTACATAGTTACACAAAGCTAAAGGTATACCAAAATCCAATCAAAGGGCTGTACATTTTTTTGAGAAATCAAATTTCTCCAGGGACTTTCTGTTGAAAAGTTAGATAATCAAAATTTTATCTCAACTTTCCGAGCTACCAGGCTAACCACTTTCCAGTACTTTCAATACCAGCCGGTCTTACAAAGCAACAGACAAGTAAATAACTTTGATTTATACCAGCCGGACCAACAATACAACGATGAACAAAACAATCATGAATTGTTCGATTTATTAGATCAATACCCACAAAGCAACGGAGAATCTAATAGTGTTGTTTTTAACCAGCCGGAACAACAAAACAACAACCAACATTCAAATAGCGTTGTTCTAAACCAGCCGTATCAACAAAACAACGCACCAACAAAACAAACGACATGTAGGTAATTTTGATTTACTCCAGCCGCACCAACAAAGTAACGGGCATTTTGATTTATACCAACAAGCGTGTTCTACAGGAACCACTGGATTGTATGATATTTTATACGACATTGAACCCGAAACTTTGGTTATTGATGATGATGATACTTCATAAAAACCCACGAAACCAGTTTAAAAAAAAACTATCGGACAAATAGACTAACTATTTCTTCAACCTTTTATAAAAATTACTCACCAGTGATTTCGAATAACATATTAAGAAAATTTAACAAGTCACTACGAAAACACCCGATGAAGAAAAAAGACTTTGTTGTTTTAGAGGGTGGTATTTTATATCACCCTGTGAAGAAAGAATATTACAGTATCATAGAAAATTGGAAAGCCCGCAGTTCGCCAGAACAGGATTCAGACACATTAAATGAACGAGTGAATTATTGTTTTGAGCCGCATCAGCAATTTTGCAGCTATTCGCGGCTAGAAAAATGTAAAAGATTTTTCAACTTTTCCAATAGTTTTACATAAATGTTTATTGTGTGTATACCTTGTCTGAAGACAAAAAATATATATAAATATGACCTTCTATGAAAGTTAACAATAACAGCAGTCATGTAATAATCTGCAGTGATAAATGATCCCTGCTCAAACAACTGAACAGATCTCAATGAAACTTCAATGACCAAGATCAAATGCAAGGTCATGGCATATTTTTTACCTCATACTTTTGCGAATTTTTAAAACATTTTTTGGGAAAAATTACTTTTCGATGTATTGAGACACATCATTAAACCGAGTCAAGGGTTTAAGTAAAAGAACTAAGATGTTGGTCTTCCTGTATTAAGGTGGTTATTTTTGATACAAGTCATTACTTCTAAATAACTGAATAAGATTTTTTGTTGAGAGATATTTTGCTACACAGTTCCAATAAATATGTATTTTGTTTAATGCAACTTTCAATATATCATGTATCAAAACACTTTTACCGATCATTTAACATCAGGTTGGCCTATTTGATTCCTTATTTCGAAATAAAACTGAGAAATGGAGTAATAGTGTTTTACACAATCACAGTTAACAGTCTATTCAAAATAGGGCCTGATCTAAAACTGATTACAACATCATATATTTTGTGACAAATATAACGTACATAGTTACACAAAGCTAAAGGTATACCAAAATCCAATCAAAGGGCTGTACATTTTTTTGAGAAATCAAATTTCTCCAGGGACTTTCTGTTGAAAAGTTAGATAATCAAAATTTTATCTCAACTTTCCGAGCTACCAGGCTAACCACTTTCCAGTACTTTCAATACTTTGATTCAAAAAATGGTCCCGGTATACCACTGCTCTAGGACCTGGTTTTCATAGCTGCTTTGTCTTTGGATCCATTCTTTTGATGGCGACCACCCATTTTTTAATCATCTCTGGGTCTTTTGGAAATCCAGGCCCTCCTTTTTTTGAAAAGTTTGATACATAAAAAATATAAGGCAAACGATTGAACATAATAAATCTAACGTTTAAAATCATATAAATCCAAATCCAGCTAAGGAATGCTGTGCATGAGTGAGCAAACCTTAGTTTTAAATTAATTTCAAATTTTAGACGACTGAAGAGTTAGCTAAATGGTACATTTTCTGACAGCACAAAGTAGTTTGTGTTACAATCCGTGAATATTGCAACCACGCCCTTTTTAATTAATATTGCGTTTCGTCCTTTTTTGTGTTAGGAAAAGACGAAACGTTAATATCTTTACCTGTTTACCGTTAGAGTTACGCCCTAATTTGTTTTATTATGTCACGAGGGTCGGTTTTGTTAAAAAAAGACTACAAAGACCTAGTTACTTCCAAAAGAGTCCATCATTTATTTGGAATATACAATGGATCTAAAAGAGATCGAAATAAGTCGATCTTACAATGTTTTAAAATAATTATGACATCGAGATACGGATCACATATATAAATCAAGGATAATTACAATAAATTGCATCCGAATATCATATTGTGATGTATTTGACTTGGCTTACCAAAAGACAAGACTTGACGACATGGTTGACTTTTTTTAATATTAACTTTAATTCTGAAGAGTTCCACTAATGTGACTCAATCAAAGTACTGACATTACTGACACACTTAATAAGATATATAACATCCCCCTTTTTATATAAGCAAAAAGAAAAAACTTAAATTTGCTAATCAAGTTATGCTTAAGATTTTACTTATGTTGTATACTACCAAAAGATATTATATCTTTATGCATAATGTCTTTACTAAATTTGCAATGTCACTTGACTGTTTATGTACTTTACTGAAATAACCTAATCCAATGTAACTGTCAGGATATATATTCTTAACAACCAAATTTATCTCATAAAATGTTGCAGTTTTCCTTTAACTGTTTCAAATAAAACTAAATTATCAAAATAATTAGATTGTCAATAATAAAACACAACCATAACCAATCATGATAATAGTCAAAAACAAATAAAAATAAATTTAAACTTAAATCTGTATGATTACTTGATCCATTCTTGATAGTGATCAGCAGATTTCAAACTAATGATATTATTTTTCTCAAATATTGACCACTTTTCACATTTTCTAATTTTAACCACTGATTTCACAAATTCTAAACATAGATTTCTTCAACCGACTTATTCACATAATCCACAGAATAATCACTACACTTTAATGGAAATTTCACTTCTCTCCCTGATCTGGTGTATTTCGGAGCCTGATCTGTTTTATGATGTTCATTTGGCACCTCATTTGTTGTCTGTTCCATTGTCTGTTCCATGTCGTTGTCCGGTTTGTTGTTTTCCTGTGTTTGTTCCATGCGTTCCAACTCCTTGTTATTATCGTAGTTTTTTACATTTAAGTCTGTACTAAACTGTGCATTTGTAGGCTTTAGATATTGTCTATTCCACCTGTAACGTTTTCCACCCAGTGTTTCTACGATGTATGAACGTGGTGTTTTGTGACGCTTTACTACATTTCCTGGAACATTTTTGTTTTCCTGGTGAATTAATACTTTCTCATTATCAACTAACTTTCTGTGTTGTTTTCCTGCATGTTTGTCAAAATATGACTTCTGTGTTATTTGACGATCCATTAACTGACGTTTGACTTTCTGACAATTCAGCTTACTTGACTTCAATAATTCAGCTGTTGCAGGAAGACTGGATTTCAATCTTCTACCGATATGCAATTGTGCTGGGGATAATTGAATTTTATCCAACGGTGTATTACGATAATCTAACAGGCACTTGTATGGATCTTTGCTTTTCTTGATCAGATTTTTAACAGTTTGTACATATCTTTCTGCTTGACCATTACTACGTGGAAAATACGGACTGACTGTTGTATGTTTAAATCCATAATCTTGTGCAAACTTTGCAAATTCCTTGCTTGCAAAATTAGGTCCATTATAAGTGACTAATTCATCAATATAACCAAATCTGGCGAGTTGTTTCTTTAGATAACAAATTGTATTTGACGTGCTGAGATTGTCTAGCTTTTCCACTTCTGGCCATTTTGAGAAGTAATCAATTGTTAGTAAATAATGTTCTCCATGATATTCAAACGGATCTGCACCTAGTTTAGAAGAGGGCCTACTAGGTAGCTCACTTGGTTTCATAGGCTCTTTGTGATTCAATTTTCTATTGTTAATAGCCCAAATTTCACATTTTTCAACTAATTGTTGAATATCAGCTAACATGCCTGGCCAATACATAAACTCACGAGCACGTGTTTTGCATTTGACAATACCTTGATGGGTTTCATGTACAAGATTTAACATTTCTCTACGCAATCCAACTGGAATAATCAATTTCGGACCTTTAAACAATAGTCCATCAACACATGTTATTTAAAAAAAAAAAAAATAAAACAAACATACCAGTCCTTGTCCATATCACAATCCCAAAAACAAAGTAAAAACCTTGCAAACTGGCAAAATAGGTGATACACGTGAACTTCCATCAAGGAAGTGAGGCCGGGTGCTCCGGAAGGGTAAGCACCTCCTGTTTAGCTAGCTACACCCGTCACGTGTAAGTCAATTTTGAGAATGAAAGGAACAAAGACCTATGGTAAGTCAAATATATCCAGTATAAGTTGGGATACAGTGACTACATACTTATCAACAATATTGTGATGACGGCCATAAAACTTTTTAAGGGCCCTGATTAGCCTAGGCTTGCAATATCCTTGTGTCAACAATTTAATTGTAAGTAATTTGCTTCGTTGCAGAAAGTTCCCATAGTGGGAACAAGCTCTACCGTACCGTATTAACTGTGAAACATATACACCATACGCAGGAGAAGCAGGGATATTACTGCAAAGAAACGGAAAGTTGACAATAGAAAAATTGTTATCTCATTCCTGAAGTCCCAATATGCGCGAATTTCTTCAGGAACTGACTTTCTAATTTCTGGCCAACCTTCTGCTATGACTTGTTGAAGAAGTTCCAACGTTGTGTCTTTTTGTGTTTCCTGCTGAAATTCTGTATATCTATTTGCTGCTATTGGCAGATGTGCATTCAACTGAATTTCGTTGACTTCGATATCCGGTACCAGTTGCTCTACTGACTCATTTAGATACAGTCTAGATAATGTATCAGATACGTACATACTCTTGCCTGGTTTGAAATTTACCGTAAAGTCATACTTCTGTAGCTGAAGAATAAATCTTTGTATACGTGGTGGTGCTTCATTTAGAGGTTTTCTAAAGATATTTTCAAGTGGCTTGTGATCACTTTCGACTATAAAATGTCTTCCATAGAGATAATTATGAAACTTCTGACATCCAAATACTATAGCCAGGGTTTCCTTCTTTATTTGTGCATATTTTTGTTGCGTTGGAGTCAGTGCGCGTGATGCATAAGCAATGGGTTTCTCATTTTGGAAAATAACAGCTCCCAGACCTTGAGAACTTGAGTCGACATTCAATACTAACTCTGCTTTTGGGTCATAAAATGACAACACTGGAGCGCTTGAAGCCAAGTGTTTTAGTTGTACGAAACTGTCGTGTTGCCCCTTTTCCCAGTGCCAAGCTGTTTTTTCTTCTAGTAGCACTCTCAATGGTGCACTAATCTCAGACATGTTCGGGAGAAACTTACTTAAATATGTAATAAATCCGAGGAAAGTTTGCAGTTCTTTCTTATTAGTCGGAGGCTCCATTTGAATAACAGCTCTTACCTTTTCTGGATCGGCTTTTAGGCCATCTTTACTGATTATGTGTCCAACATAATTGACTTCTTCTTTTCTGAAATCGCATTTCGACCTGCTCAATTTCAGATTATACTGACGTGCTCTATCTAGAACTTGTTTCAGCCTTTGATCGTGTTCTGCGTTGTCTTTGCCCCATATCAAAATATCATCTATTATGACCTCAGTTCCCTCAATGTCACTAAATAGTTCTGTCATTACCCTTTGGAAAATTTCTGGTATTGATTTTATTCCAAACGGTGCCCTAAGAAATTTGTATCTCCAAAAGGAGTAATTTTAAATGTTGAAAGAAGACTACTTGCTTCATCTAATTCTAAATGCCAAAATCCTGAGGTGGCATCAATTTTGCTAAATACGGTAGCACCCGGTATGTTTGCAACGACTTCGATTGTTTTCATAGGGTAGTGTTCGCGGAGAATGGCCTCATTCAAGTCCTTAGGGTCTATACAAATCCGAACACTCCCATTAGGCTTCACAACTGTTACCATAGAATTTACCCATGGCGTGGGGTCTACTTGACGAACAATGACACCCATTTTGACCATTTTCTCTAGTTCAGATTTGACTTTGTCTTTCAATGCTATAGGAACTTTTCTTGGAGCATTCACTTTGAGTCGCATTCGGATCAATTTTAAGTTGATGTTTTCCTGGTAGACATCCTAATCCCTCAAAGACGTCCTGGTAATTCTGTTCGATATTATAAATTCGCTTTATCAAACCAACTTCAGCACAAGTCAAAGCACCTAAAACTGACTGTGATTTGGTATTTACAACATAAAATTCGATGGAATGCTGTTCACCTTTGTGATGCAATGTTAATGTGACAATACCATCACATTCAACTTTGTGACCAGAATATGAACGAAGACTAGTATTGGAATTGGATAGAGGTATAGGACTGTTTAATGAATGATAGTCACTTCTTGTGATGACATTACATTTTGCCCCAGTATCGAGTTGAAAAGTAATGAACTTATTTTTCGACTTGAATATTTTCAGCCCAACTATCAGACTTTTTAGAGTCATTAATTTTCTCGACGGTTCCAACGAACAGAGTGTCACTTGAAGAATCACTGTCATAAACATTAATTTCGTGAACATTACCTTTTGTATGACACATTTTTGCAAAATGATCTTTTTTATTACATTTCTTGCAGACTTTTCCTATCGCCGGGCATTCATTTTTATCATGATGGTAACCACATCTACGGCAAATACGTTTTTTAAAATTGCCCGATGTTATCATACTCTTTAGGCCTTGCACCTGACTTTGTGATTTGAACTGTACCCGTTTGGGTTTTGGAAATTTTGTAATAGCACTAACATTAGGATCTTCACCTAACCCAGATTTCATGGTTTGTAATTGTTTTTGTGAGAGTTCATATGTCCTACAGATGTCGAGAGCTTTATCAAGAGTGAGTTTGAGCCTTCATTAATTAATTTTTCACGGATTTTATCTGGACATTGTGCCAAAAACTATTCTGTCTCTGACCATTCTATCAGGATTTCATATCCGCAGTCCCTAACAACATCTTCAAATCTGTGACATATTCATCACATGTTTCATGTTGCTGTTGTACCCTACACTGAAATTATAGCTGGCAAAAACTTGATTTGACTTTGGTTTTACATATGCCTCAAATTTGTCATAATATTTGGCCAAGACTTTTTGATCATCTGCATTCATATCCCATGTACTGGAATACATTACGCCTTTTTCCCCTAACCAGATCTTGAGGTAGGCGCATTGTTCCTTTTCCTCGACTACTTAATGGCCTTTAAACATAAAGTCCACATGGGTTTTAAAAATTTTCCATGCCGCGGGAAGGTCATGTGCCTCCAGTTCATCGAGGGCGCTCGGACACCAGCTAAAAGATCAGACGCCATCTTTATGTTGTTTTTTTTTTTTTTTTAGTGTCTCTGTTGTGTTCTAATTTAGTGTTTTTACCATCTTTTCAGGCGATTTTTCACTTCTGACACCATGTGATGTATTTGACTTGGCCTACCAAAAGACAAGACTTGACGACATGGTTGACTTTTTTTAATATTAACTTTAATTCTGAAGAGTTCCACTAATGTGGACTCAATCAAAGTACTGACATTACTGACACACTTAATAAGATATATGACACATATAACAAACGTAAATGCTACAAATATAAATACTATCTATGTACAACTTACCAGGATTTACCACAGAGGTGCTACTTAGCTCTGATGGAAGTGAAGTAAAGTGATTTAATGGACAGGGAGCGAGACTTATTATAGCACAGTGCATATTATTAATATGCTCGTGCAGTAATTTACTTACTACTGAGTGAGTTTATATATATCGCCAGTGAAATGGCCTGGTTTACTGAAAGTGAATTGTTAACAAGTGAGTTGTTGTTAAAATACGTATCATGCGTGATTAATAATATTAGTCAGTAGAGTATAGATATAACTACCGCTCATTTGACCTGGTTACATACTTCCCCGCTTTGTTAAATGACTCCTGTCATGTACAACAATTTTGTATTAGTAAATATGTATATCTGGAAATTTAATTCAGATAAATTCAAACATTACCTCATTTCAGTTATTTACAATTAACATATAAGGAGAAGGTTTGAATACTTTGAAATATGAAACAAGTATATATTCAACAAATAGTCACTTTGTAAAAGTGAAAATATGCGCACATATATGCAATGAATATCACTATTGCAAGCAGATCATAAAATATACAAAAAGTTATATATGTATTCTTTATCATTATTTCTTTTGTATTATTGTTTAAATAATCAATGGATAAAGAACACAAATTCAATAACATACAGGGAAGTCAAGTTGTATGTCCAATTTTGCCAATGGAAACTTTGAATTTGCCAAATACAATGATTAATAAAAGATATATTACAGGTAAAACCAGTATCAATGTTGTTTGGAAACCTGGATTATCACTGATTGGGTCACTCCTACCTAATGAACACCAAGCTCCTAACAACACAATACAATTTATATATCCAAATTAAAAAAATGATGAAGCTTGTAAAATGCCTCAAGTAAAAACTGAGTTATACAAGTACTCGAATTCTTTGGCACTTCTGTTGCACGATTACCCATTCTCCATAGCGATCTGGTGGTTTTATATTTCTTGTAGAGCGCCTAGGAGGATCATGTGGCAAATCCTGAGAGATTGTTAAGGTCTCTTGTGGAAAAGTCTGAGAGTCATTATCCACAGGTATAGTATTGCTAATATTGGTAGAATCATCAGAAGGCATAGGAGAATGACTTCTTTGACTTGTATTCATAATATCAGAGTTTTCCATTGGATTTGAAGGCACATGATGTAGGTTCCTAGGGCTTGAATGGACACGCTTTATAACTTTGTAAGAGGGATCACTATCGGAATCAGAATCGGATTCAGAAAGTCATGATTATCCGTGCTGGATTGAATTGGCAGATTAGGTTTAGTTTTGCAACTTACCGGTTTGGTGGGTGGTTGTTTCTCCAATAGAGGAATACTTATAAAAGGTAATAGCATATTTCTATGCAGAGTCCTTACAGGAGCTTTGCCTTGCTCTTGTTTTACCTTATAGACAGGAATATCATTGTCTGGAATACCTATGACAATATAGGGTTCCTGTTCCCACCGGTCTGCTAATTTCTGTTTCCCTCGAAGGCCT
The DNA here is from genome assembly GCA_029721355.1 of Tegillarca granosa. Classification (NCBI taxonomy): domain Eukaryota; kingdom Metazoa; phylum Mollusca; class Bivalvia; order Arcoida; family Arcidae; genus Tegillarca; species Tegillarca granosa. Next base: position 2,994 of record JARBDR010000777.1, on the reverse strand, counting down.
ATATTCCTTACGAGAACTCGGTCTCCGATTTCTATTTTAGACCCACGGATCTTTTGGTCATAACGCTTTTTGTTCTTTGATGCGTTATTTTCTGCCTCTCTCGCAGCGACCTTATATGCATACTCCATCCTATTACGTAATTTTTTTATATAGGATGGGTGATCATTTGCATTATCATGACTAGGATCTGTGCCAAAGAACGCGTCAACAGACAACCTAGGGTGCCAGCCGAACATCAAGTAATGGGGTAATAGCCAGTAGAGTCATTTTTGGTGGCATTGTATGCTTGAACTAAAGGAGCAATATAAGACTTCCAATCTGCTTTCTGCTCTACTTCAAGAGTACCCAGCATCTTAAGGAGAGTTTGATTAAATCTTTCCACTGAACCATTACCCATTGGATGGTATGGTGTGGTTCTGGTTTTCTTGACATGGGCAATTTTACAAAGTTCTTTAATTACTTTGCTTTCAAAGTTACGCCCTTGATCACTGTGTAGCTGCTCCGGAAAGCTATAATATGCGATAAATTTATCAAACAGCGCTTTTGCAGTTGTATTTGCTTCTTGATTATAAGGCACTGCTTGTGCATATCTTGTAAAGTGATCTGTAATCACCAGAATATTTTCATAGCCACCCTAAGACCTTTCAAGAGTGAGAAAATCAATGCAAACCAGTTGCGTAGGTCTGGTTGTACTAATGGGTATAAGTTCAGCAGAAACTACTGCTGGGGCCGGTTGCACAAAAGATGATTAAATTTAACCACTCGTTAAGGTTTAACGACTCGTTAAAGTCTAATATATAACAAATACCTGCTAAATTTTGATGTGCCAGATGTGCACATTTCGGAAAATCATTCCTCATCAGTGACACTAGGGCCGAAAAAGTTGATAAATTAAAAAAACATACGCCAAACAGTTACAAATTAATGAATCTTAAAGTTCCAAAAGTATGTGAATCCAAATCCAGCTAAGGAATGTTTTGCAAGAGGGAACAGACCTTAGTTTTAAATAAATTTAACAAATTAAGAAGACTGAAAATTTTGCTAAATGGTATATTTTCTGACAGCACAATGTACTGCCTACTGAGTTATGGATATCCTCGGGGAGATTTACTCCACCAGCAGCGGTACCCGCTCAGGGGTAGTAAATATATAACAAATACCTGCTAAATTTTGATGTGTCAGATGTGCACATTTCGGAAAATCATTCCTCATCAGTGACACTAGGGGCCGAAAAAGTTGATAGATTAAAAAACATACGCCAAACAGTTACAAATTAATGAATCTAAAATTCCAAAAGTATGTGAATCCAAATCCAGCTCAGGATTACCAAATCAGCTGATTAAAAGCTGTTGCTCAAAACATTTTAACGCATCAATTAGTCAATCAATGAAAAAATTTTTAATCAATTGATTAAATAAAAATATTACCCATAACTCACCACTCTCAGTACCACATCCAAGATGGCAGCCTCCATACCTCCACCTCAAAAAAGGCAGAGGAAGACCACCTTTTTACCTGGGGAAATAAATGTCCTAGGTGAAGAGGTGGAGAGCAACTTAGAGTTGTTGAACTCTAAGTTCACAAATGTTGTTACAAATAACAAAAAGACGAGGTATGGAGGCAGATAACTGCCAAAGTGAATGCTGTCGGGACAGCACAGAGGACAGTGGAGGAGGTGAGAAACAAGTGGCGAAATATGTGCATAGAGGCAAAATCAAAGTTTGTTGAACACAAAAGAATAAGTACAGGAACAGGTGGCGGTCCAGCACCTCCACTGTCTGAATATGACGTCCGTGTGCTAGATTTGCACTCTGAAAGTGCATCATTTAATGGTATCTGTGGCGGTCTCGAGGTGGGTCTAGCCTTGACCCAGGAAGATGCAGTGCCAACATCACGTAAGTTGATAAGCTAAGAACATACACGTACACTTTACATAACTATCAATTCGAGGAACGGGCAACAAAGACTAGACAATAGTATCGTATATTGGCAGTCAGCAAGACAGGTATATCGTTTTGAAATTAGCCTTTTTTAAAATAAAATATATATTTACATCGTTAAACGTTTGACCTGGTAATGGACCAATCTATTTCAATTAACGAATTTTCAATCCTTTCGTATGAAATTGGGATTAACTGAATAGAAATAACGAAATAAACTTAAAAGAAAAAGATCGTCTGCCGGCAAGATTGTTTACATTAGAAATGACCTTGACCCTTGTAGCTATAATTGTGTCGTGCCTACCTTCATTTCGAGATCCTTTTTAAGAACAAATTGCGAAGAAATTCGCAGTATTAATGTAAAATCTAAACTCCATGAACATGAGATTACTCAGGTCGTCGACTGTCTGATGCAAATGAATTTGTATTCTTGAAATGAAATACACACGACAGGGATCGCGCCAAACCAATGTTGATAATATAAAGTAAAACGGGAAAGGATACAGCAACGAAATCCGTATTTCTTGGCTTGTATTAAACGTAACTTCTACCTATTACACAGGTATATAATGCTGTCATTGTTAACGGTTATAAATCTTTTAAAGCATTTGGTTTTTTTTAAATCATTATGCAAAGGGCAATCAAATTTTTTTTGACTTAAATCGGCAGGAAACTAGAGTGTCCAATCAATTGCACTTTCAAATGAAAAGCACTGCACACAATAGACAATATATTGAAAAAAAAAAAAAAATTATAACACTGAGAGACCACTGAATAATTTTTTTTTTAATTAAATCTTGAGGAAAATGGGATGTCCTGTCAATTGTACTTTCAAATGAAAAGCACTGAACACAACAGACTATTGAAATAAAACAAACAAAATTATAACACTGAGAGACCACTGAATATAAAACTTGAACTTTAAGGTGCAACTGATGATATATATCAGTCATTTACCACTTTTTGAATTTAATCATATAAGTGTTTTGTCATATACGGTATATGACAGTATTTATTAGCATACAGCTTTGTTCCACAGTGAACAAAAATAGCA